>OY987229.1:1800000-1989000 GCA_963920705.1 Odiellus spinosus
ACATTTTGGAAAGAAATGCAAGTCCATTTTGGAAAGAAATGCAAGTCCATTTTGGAAAGAAATGCAAGTCCATTTTGGAAAGAAATGCAAGTCCATTTTTATAGAAATGCAAGTCCATTTTGGAAAGAAATGCAAGTCCATTTTGGAAAAATACTTCTCCCTTTTGGAACGAAATGCAAGTCCATATTGGAAAAATACCTACTCCATTTTGTAAAGATACCTACTCCTTTTGGAAAGAAATGCAAGTCCATTTTGGAAAGAAATGCAAGTCCATTTTGGATAGAAATGCAAGTCCATTTTGGAAAGAAATGTAAGTCCATTTTGGAAAGAAATGTAAGTCCATTTTGAAAAGAAATGCAAGTCCATTTAGGAAAGAAATGCAAGTCCATTTTGTAAAGAAATGCAAGTCCATTTTGGAAAGATACCTACTCCGTTTTGGAAAGATACCTACTCCATTTTGGAAAGATACCTTCTCCATTTTGGAAAGATACCTACTCCATTTTGGAAAGATACCTACTCCATTTTGGAAAGAAATGCAAGTCCATTTTTAAAGAAATGCAAGTCCATTTTGGAAAGAAATGCAAGTCCATTTTGGAAAAATACTTCTCCCTTTTGGAACGAAATGCAAGTCCATATTGGAAAAATACCTACTCCATTTTGTAAAGATACCTACTCCTTTTTGGAAAGAAATGCAAGTCCATTTTGGAAAGAAATGCAAGTCCATTTTGGATAGAAATGCAAGTCCATTTTGGAAAGAAATGTAAGTCCATTTTGGAAAGAAATGTAAGTCCATTTTGAACAGAAATGCAAGTCCATTTAGGAAAGAAATGCAAGTCCATTTTGGAAAGAAATGCAAGTCCATTTTGGAAAGAAATGCAAGTCCATTTTGGAACGATACCTACTCCATTTTGGAACGATACCTACTCCATTTTGGAAAGATACCTAGTCCATTTTGGAAAGAAATGCAAGTCCATTTTGGAACGATACCTACTCCATTTTGGAAAGATACCTAGTCCATTTTGGTAAGAAATGCAAATCCATTTTGGAAAGATAAATTCTCCATTTTGGAAAGAAATGCAAGTCCATTTTGGAAAGAAATGTAAGTCCATTTTATAAAGAAATGCAAGTCCATTTTGTAAAGAAATGCAAGTCCATTTTGGAAAGATACCTACTCCATTTTGGAAAGATACCTTCTCCATTTTGGAAAGATACCTACTCCATTTTGGAAAGATACCTACTCCATTTTGGAAAGAAATGCAAGTCCATTTTGGAAAGAGATGCAAGTCCATTTTGGAACGATACCTACTCCATTTTGGAAAGATACCTAGTCCATTTTGGTAAGAAATGCAAATCCATTTTGGAAAGATACCTTCTCCATTTTGGAAAGAAATGCAAGTCCATTTTGGAAAGAAATGTAAGTCCATTTTATAAAGAAATGCAAGTCCATTTTGTAAAGATACCTACTCAATTTTGGAAAGAAATGCAAGTCCATTTTGGAAAGAAATGTAAGTCCATTTTGGAAAGAAGTGCAAGTCCATTATGGAAAGAAATGCAAGTCCATTTTGGAAAGAAATGCAAGTATATTTGGGAAAGAAATGCAAGTCCATTTTGGAAAGAAATGCAAGTCCATTTTGGAAAGAAATGCAAGTCCATTTTGGAAAGAAATGCAAGTCCATTTTTTAACGATACCTACTCCATTTTGGAAAGATACCTAGTCCATTTTGGAAAGAAATGCAAGTCCATTTTGGAACGATACCTACTCCATTTTGGAAAGATACCTAGTCCATTTTGGTAAGAAATGCAAATCCATTTTGGAAAGATACCTTCTCCATTTTGGAAAGATACCTTCTCCATTTTGGAAAGAAATGCAAGTCCATTTTGGAAAGAAATGTAAGTCCATTTTATAAAGAAATCCAAGTCCATTTTGTAAAGAAATGCAAGTCCATTTTGGAAAGATACCTACTCCATTTTTGAAAGATCCCTTTTACATTTTGGAAAGATACCTACTCCATTTTGGAAAGATACCTACTCCATTTTGGAAAGAAATGCAAGTCCATTTTGGAAAGAAATGCAAGTCCATTTTGGAAAGATACCTACTACATTTTGGAAAGAAATGCAAGTCCATTTTGGATAGAAATGCAAGTCCATTTTGGAAAGAAATGCAAGTCCATTTTTAAAGAAATGCAAGTCCATTTTGGAAAGAAATGCAAGTCCATTTTGGAAAAATACTTCTCCCTTTTGGAACGAAATGCAAGTCCATATTGGAAAAATACCTACTCCATTTTGTAAAGATACCTACTCCTTTTTGGAAAGAAATGCAAGTCCATTTTGGAAAGAAATGCAAGTCCATTTTGGATAGAAATGCAAGTCCATTTTGGAAAGAAATGTAAGTCCATTTTGGAAAGAAATATAAGTCCATTTTGAAAAGAAATGCAAGTCCATTTTGGAAAGAAATGCAAGTCCATTTTGTAAAGAAATGCAAGTCCATTTTGGAAAGATACCTACTCCATTTTGGAAAGATACCTACTCCATTTTGGAAAGATACCTTCTCCATTTTGGAAAGATACCTACTCCATTTTGGAAAGATACCTACTCCATTTTGGAAAGAAATGTAAGTCCATTTTATAAAGAAATGCAAGTCCATTTTAGAAAGATACCTACTACATTTTGGAAAGAAATGCAAGTCCATTTTGGATAGAAATGCAAGTCCATTTTGGAAAGAAATGCAAGTCCATTTTTAAAGAAATGCAAGTCCATTTTGGAAAGAAATGCAAGTCCATTTTGGAAAAATACTTCTCCCTTTTGGAACGAAATGCAAGTCCATATTGGAAAAATACCTACTCCATTTTGTAAAGATACCGTCTCCTTTTTGGAAAGAAATACAAGTCCATTTTGGAAAGAAATGCAAGTCCATTTTGGATAGAAATGCAAGTCCATTTTGGAAAGAAATGTAAGTCCATTTTGGAAAGAAATATCAGTCCATTTTGAAAAGAAATGCAAGTCCATTTTGGAAAGAAATGCAAGTCCATTTTGGAACGAAATGCAAGTCCATTTTGGAAAGATACCTACTCCATTTTGGAAAGAAATGCAAGCTCATTTTGGAAAGATACCTACTACATTTTGGAAAAAAATGCAAGTCCATTTTCGAAAGAAATGCAAGTCCATATTGGATAGAAATGTAAGTCCATTTTGAAAAGAAATGCAAGTCCATTTTGTAAAGAAATGCAAGTCCATTTTGGAAAGATACCTACTCCATTTTGGAAAGATACCTACTCCATTTTGGAAAGATACCTTCTCCATTTTGGAAAGATACCTACTCCATTTTGGAAAGATACCTACTCCATTTTGGAAAGAAATGTAAGTCCATTTTATAAAGAAATGCAAGTCCATTTTGGAAAGATACCTACTACATTTTGGAAAGAAATGCAAGTCCATTTTGGATAGAAATGCAAGTCCATTTTGGAAAGAAATGCAAGTCCATTTTTAAAGAAATGCAAGTCCATTTTGGAAAGAAATGCAAGTCCATTTTGGAAAAATACTTCTCCCTTTTGGAACGAAATGCAAGTCCATATTGGAAAAATACCTACTCCATTTTGTAAAGATACCGTCTCCTTTTTGGAAAGAAATACAAGTCCATTTTGGAAAGAAATGCAAGTCCATTTTGGATAGAAATGCAAGTCCATTTTGGAAAGAAATGTAAGTCCATTTTGGAAAGAAATATCAGTCCATTTTGAAAAGAAATGCAAGTCCATTTTGGAAAGAAATGCAAGTCCATTTTGGAACGAAATGCAAGTCCATTTTGGAAAGATACCTACTCCATTTTGGAAAGAAATGCAAGCTCATTTTGGAAAGATACCTACTACATTTTGGAAAAAAATGCAAGTCCATTTTCGAAAGAAATGCAAGTCCATATTGGATAGAAATGTAAGTCCATTTTGGAAAGAAATGCAAGTCCATTTTCGAAAGAAATGCAAGTCCATTTTGGATAGAAATGTAAGTCCATTTTGTAAAGAAATGCAAGTCCATTTTGGAAAGAAATGCAAGTCCATTTTGGTAAAATACTTCTAAATTTTGGAAAGAAACGCAAGTCCATTTTGAAAAGATACCTACTCAATTTTGGAAAGAAATGGAAGTCCATTTTGGAAGGAAGGGTTAAAATTAAGCAAAAACGCTTAAAAATAAAAGATTATTGGATTCAAATGGACACAAAACATTTGATTTTTAAGCGATTTAGACAAAATCAACACCAATCGAAAGATCAAATATTGATCAACCTAAAGCACAAGAGTTTTGGAAAATCCGTTGAAAAACATGGAAAATAGGGCCAATTCAAAAAAACATCTAATATCAAAAAGCTTATTTTTAAAATCTGAAATTCTAATATTTTGATATTGTATGATTTCTTTAATTGGCCATGTTATTCTTGTTTTTCAACGGATTTCTGAAAACTCTTATAAATTAGGCTGTCCAATAATTGCTCTTTCGAATGACATTGGTTTTGTCTAAATTGCCAAAACGTAACAAATATAAATTGGGTTGAAATTAAGCAAAAACGCTTAAAAATCAAAGATTATTGGATTCAAATGGACACAAAACATTTGATTTTTGTGCGAATTAGACAAAATCAATACATATCGAAAGAGCAAATATTGATCAATCTAAAAAACAAGAGTTTTGGAAAATCCGTTGAAAAACATGGAAAATATGGCAGATTAAAAAAAACATTTATTATCAAAAAGCGTATTTTTAAAATCTGAAATTTGACTTCTTTGATATTGTATGATTTTTTAAGTGGGCATATTATTCTTGTTTTTCAACGGATTTTTGAAAACTCTTATTATTTTTACTTTCCAATAATTGCTCTTTCGAATGACATTGGTTTTGTCTAAATTGCCAAATCGTAACAAATATAAAATGGGTTGAAATTAAGCAAAAACGCTTAAAAGTCAAAGATTATTGGATTCAAATTGACACAATACATTTTATTTTTAAGCGATTTAGACAAAATCAACACATATCGAAAAAGCAAGTAATGATCAATCTAAAAAACAAGAGTTTTGGAAAATCCGTTGAAAAACATGGAAAATATGGCAAATTCAAAACAACACCTAATATCAAAAAGCGTATTTTTAAAATCTGAAATTTGACTATTTTGATATTGTATGATTTCTTCAATTGATATATTATTTTTGTTTTTACGGATTTTTGAAAACTCTTATTACTTAGACTGTCCAATAATTGCTCTTTCGAATGACATTGGTTTTGTCTGAATTGCAAAACGTAACAAATATAAATCGGGTTGAAATTAAGCAAAGACGCTTAAAAATCAAAGATTATTGGATTCAAAAGGACACAAAACATTTGATTTTTAAGCGATTTAGACAAAATCAACACCTATCGAAAGAGCGAGTATTGATCAATCTAAAAAACAAGAGTTTTGGAAAATCCGTTGAAAAACATGGAAAATATGGCAAATTTAAAAAAACATTTAATATCAAAAAGTGTATTTTTAAAATCTGAAATTTGACTATTTTGATATTGTATGATTTCTTGAATTGGCCATATTATTCTTGTTTTTCAACGGATTTTTGAAAACTCTTATTATTAAGACTGTCCAATAATTGCTCTTTCGAATGACATTGGTTTTGTCTAAATTGCTAAAACGTAACAAATATAAAATGGGATGAAATTAAGCAAACACGCTTAAAAATCAAAGATTATTGGATTCAAATGGACACAAAACATTTGATTTTTAAGCGATTTAGACAAAATCAACACTTATCGAAATAGCAAATAATGGTCAATCTAAAAAAGAAGTGTTTTGGAAAATCCGTTGAAAAACATGGAAAATATGGCAAATTCAAAAAACATCTAATATAAAAAAGCGTATTTTTAAAATCTGAAATTAGACTATTTTCATATTGTATGATTTCTTCAATTGTCCATATTATTCTTGTGTTTCAACGGATTTTTGAAAACTCTTATTATTTAGACTGTCCAATAATTGCTCTTTCGAATGACATTGGTTTTGTCTAAATTGCCAAAACGTAAGAAATATAAAATGGGTTGAAATTAAGCAAAAATGCTTAAAAACAAAGATTTAAATGAACACAAAACATTTTATTTTTAAGCGATTTAGACAAAATCATCAACTGTCGAAAGAACAAATATTGATCAATCTAAAAAACAAGAGTTTTGGAAAATCCGTTGAAAAACATGGAAAATATGACCAATTCAAATAAAACATCTAATATCAAAAAGCGTATTTTTAAAATCTGAAATTTTACTATTTTGATATTGTATGATTTCTATAATTGGCCATATTATTCTTGTTTTTCAACGGATTTTTGAAAACTGTTATTATTTAGACTGTCCAATAATTGCTCTTTCGAATGACATTGGTTTTGTCTAAATTGCCAAAACCTAAAAAATATAAAATGGGTTAAAATTAAGCAAAAACGCTTAAAAATCAAAGATTATTGGATTCAAATGGACACAAAACATTTGATTTTTAAGCGATTTAGACAAAATCAACACCTATCGAAAGAGCAAATATTGGTCTATCTAAAAAAGAAGTGTTTTGGAAAATCCGTTGAAAAACATGGAAAATATGGCAAATTAAAAAAAAACTTATAATATCAAAAAGCGTATTTTTAAAATCTGAAATTTGACTATTTTGATATTGTATGATTTCTTGAATTGCCCATATTATTCTTGTGTTTCAACGGATTTTAGAAAACTCTTCTTATTTAGACTTAGAAATAATTGCTCTTTCGAGTGACATTGGTTTTGTCTAAATTGCCAAAACATAAAAAATATAAAATGGGTTAAAATTAAGCAAAAACGCTTAAAAATCAAAGATTATTGGATTCAAATGGACACAAAACATATGATTTTTAAGCGATTTAGACAAAATCAACACCTATCGAAAGAACAAATATTGATCAATCTAAAAAAGAAGTGTTTTGGAAAATGCGTTGAAAAACTCTGAAAATATGGCAAATTGAAAAAAACATCTAATATCAAATAGCTTATTTTTAAAATCTGAAATTTGACTATTTTGATTTTGTATGATTTATTGAATTGGCCATATTATTCTTGTTTTTCAACGGATTTTTGAAAACTCTTATTATTTAGACTGTCAAATAGTTGCTCTTTCGAATGACATTGGTTTTGTCTAAATGGCCAAAACGTTGCAAATATAAAATGGGTTAAAATTAAGCAAAAACGCTTAAAAATCAAAGATTATTGGATTCAAATGGACACAAAACATATGATTTTTAAGCGATTTAGACAAAATCAACACCTATCGAAAGAACAAATATTGATCAATCTAAAAAACAAGAGTTTTGGAAAATCCGTTGAAAAACATGGAAAATATGGCCAATTCAAAAAAAAACATCTAATATCAAAAAGCGTATTTTTAAAATCTGAAATTTGACTATTTTGATATTGTATGATTTCTTGATTTGGCCATATTATTCTTGTTTATCAACGGATTTTTGAAAACTGTTATCATTTAGACTGTCCAATAATTGCTCTTTCGAATGACATTGGTTTTGTCTAAATTGCCAAAACGTAACAAATATCAAATGGGTTGAAATTAAGCAAAAACGCTTAAAAATCAAAGATTATTGAATTCAAATGGACACAAAACATTTGATTTTTAAGCGATTTAGACAAAATCAACACCAATCGAAAGAGCAAATATTGGTCTATCTAAAAAACAAGAGTTTTGGAAAATCCGTTGAAAAACATGGAAAATATGGCAAATTAAAAAAACATCTAATATCAAAAAGCGTATTTTTAAAATCTGAAATTTGACTATTTTGATATTGTATGATTTCTTGATTTGGCCATATTATTCTTGTTTTTACACGGATTTTTGAAAACTTTTCTTATTTAGACTGTCCAATAATGGCTCTTTCGAATGACATTGGTTTTGTCTAAATTGCCAAAACATAACAAATATCAAATGGGCTAAAATTAATCAAAAACGCTTAAAAATTAAAGATTATTGGATTCAAATGGACACAAAACATTTGATTTTTAAGCGATTTAGGCAAAATCAACACCTGTCCAAAGAGCAAAAATTGATCAATCTAAAAAACAAGAGTTTTGGAAAATCCGTTGAAAAACATGGAAAATATAGCAAACTCAAAAAAACATCTAATATCAAAAAGCGTATTTTTAAAATCTGAAATTTTACTATTTTGATATTGTGTGATTTCTACAATTGGCCATATTATTCTTGTTTTTCAACGGATTTTTGAAAACTGTTACTATTTAGACTTAGCAATAATTGCTCTTTCGAGTGATATTGGTTTTGTCTAAATTTCCAAAACAAAAAAAATATAAAATGGGTTAAAATTAAGCAAAAACGCTTAAAAATTAAAGATTATTGGATTCAAATGGACACAAAACATTTGATTTTTAAGCGATTTAGACAAAATCAACACCTATCGAAAGAGCAAATATTGGTCTATCTAAAAAAGAAGTGTTTTGGAAAATCGGTTGAAAAACATGGAAAATATGGCAAATTAAAAAAACATCTAATATCAAAAAGCGTATTTTTAAAATCTGAAATTTGAATATTTTGATATTGTATGATTTCTTGAATTGCCCATATTATTCTTGAGTTTCAACGGATTTTAGAAAACTCTTCTTATTTAGACTTAGAAATAATTGCTCTTTCGAGTGACATTGGTTTTGTCTAAATTGCCAAAACATAACAAATATAAAATGGGTTAAAATTAAGCAAAAACGCTTAAAAATCAAAAGATTATTGGATTCAAATGGACACAAAACATTTGATTTTTAAGCGATTTAGACAAAATCAACATCTATCGAAAGAACAAATATTGATAAATCTAAAAAAGAAGTGTTTTGGAAAATCCGTTGAAAAACTTGGAAAATATGGCAAATTCAAAAAAACATCTAATATCAAAAAGCTTATTTTTAAAATCTGAAATTTGACTATTTTGATTTTGTATGATTTCTTGAATTGGCCATATTATTCTTGTTTATCAACGGATTTTTGAAAACTGTTATCATATAGACTGTCCAATAATTGCTCTTTCGAATGACATTGGTTTTGTCTAAATTGCCAAAACGTAACAAATATCAAATGGGTTAAAATTAATCAAAAACGCTTAAAAATCAAAGATTTAAATGAACACAAAACATTTGATTTTTAAGCGATTTAGACAAAATCAACACCTATCGAAAGAACAAATATTGATCAATCTAAAAAACAAGAGTTTTGGAAAATCCGTTGAAAAACATGGAAAATATGGCCAATTCAAAAAAAACATCTAATATCAAAAAGCGTATTTTTAAAATCTGAAATTTGACTATTTTGATATTGTATGATTTCTTGATTTGGCCATATTATTCTTGTTTATCAACGGATTTTTGAAACATGTTATCATATAGGCTGTCCAATAATTGCTCTTTCGAATGACATTGGTTTTGTCTAAATTGCCAAAACGTAACAAATATCAAATGGGTTAAAATTAATCAAAAACGCTTAAAAATCAAAGACTATTGGATTCAAATGGACACAAAACATTTGATTTTTAAGCGATTTAGACAAAATCAACACCAATCCAAAGAGCAAATATTGGTCTATCTAAAAAACCAGAGTTTTGGAAAATCCGCTAAAAAACATGGAAAATATGGCTAATTCAAAAAAACATCTAATATCAAAAAGCGTATTTTTAAAATCTGAAATTTGACTATTTTGATATTGTATGATTTCTTGATTTGGCCATATTATTTTTATTTTTCAACGGATTTTTGAAAACTCTTATTATTTAGGCTGTCAAATAATTGCTATTTCGAATGACATTGGTTTTGTCTAAATTGCCAAAACGTAACAAATATAAAATGGGTTGAAATTAAGCAAAAACGCTTAAAAATCAAAGATTATTGGATTCAAATGGACACAAAACGATTGATTTTTAAGCGATTTAGACAAAATCAAAACCAATCGAAAGAGCAAATATTGATCAATCTAAAAAACAAGAATTTTGAAAATCCGTTGAAAAACATGCAAAATATGGCAAATTCAAAAAACCTTTAATATCAAAAAGCGTATTTTTAAAATCTGAAATTTGACTATTTTGATATTGTGTGATTTATACAATTGGCCATATTATTCTTGTTTTTCAACGGATTTTTGAAAACTGTTATTATTTAGACTGTCCAATAATTGCTCTTTCGAATGACATTGGTTTTGTCTAAATTGCCAAAACATAACAAATATCAAATGGGTTAAAATTATGCAAAAACGCTTAAAAATCAAAGATTATTGGATTCAAATGGACACAAAACATTTGATTTTTAAGCGATTTAGACAAAATCAACACCTGTCCAAAGAGCAAAAATTGATCAATCTAAAAAACAAGAGTTTTGGAAAATCCGTTGAAAAACATGGAAAATATGGCAAACTCAAAAAAACATCTAATATCAAAAAGCGTATTTTTAAAATCTGAAATTTGACTATTTTGATATTGTATGATTTCTTGAATTGGCCATATTATTCTTGTGTTTCAACGGATTTTTGAAAACTCTTATCATTTAGACTGTCCAATAATTGCTCTTTCGAATGACATTGGTTTTGTCTAAATTGCCAAAACGTAACAAATATAAAATGGGTTGAAATTAAGCAAAAACGCATAAAAATCTAAGATTATTGGATTCAAATGGACACAAAACATTTGATTTTTAAGCTATTAGACAAAATCAACACCTATCGAAAGAGCAAATATTGGTCAATCTAAAAAACAAGAGTTTTGGAAAATCCGTTGAAAAACATGGAAAATATGGCAAATTAAAAAAAATATCTAATATCAAAAAGCGTATTTTTAAAATCTGAAATTTGACTATTTTCATATTGAATGATTTCTTGAATTGCCCATATTATTCTTGTGTTTCAACGGATTTTTGAAATCTCTTATCATTTAGACTGTCAAATAGTTGCTCTTTCGAATGACCTTGGTTTTGTCTAAATTGCCAAAACGTAACAAATATAAAATGGGTTGAAATTAAGCAAAAATGCTTAAAAATCAAAGATTTAAATGAACACAAAACATTTATTTTTAAGCGATTTACACAAAATCAACACCTATCGAAAGAGCAAATATTGGTCTATCTAAAAAACAAGAGTTTTGGAAAATCCGTTGAAAAACATGGAAAATATGGCAAATTAAAAAAAAACATCTAATATCAAAAAGCGTATTTTTAAAATCTGAAATTTGACTATTTTGATATTGTATGATTTCTTGAATTGGCCATATTATTCTTGTATTTCAACGGATTTTTGAAGACTCTTATTATTTAGACTGTCCAATAATTGCTTTTTCGAATGACATTGGTTTTGTCTAAATTGCCAAAACGTGACAAATATAAAATGGGATGAAATTAAGCAAAAACGCTTAAAAATCTAAGATTATTGGATTCAAATGGACACAAAACATTTGATTTTTAAGCTATTTAGACAAAATCAACACCTATCGAAAGAGCAAATATTGAACAATCTAAAAAAGAAGTATTTTGGAAAATCAGTTGAAAAACATGGAAAATATGGTCAATTCAAAAAAACATCTAATGTCAAAAAGCGAATTTTTAAAATCTGAAATTTGACTATTTTCATATTGTATGATTTCTTGAATTGTCCATATTATTCTTGTGTTTCAACGGATTTTTGAAAACTCTTATTATTTAGACTGTCAAATAGTTGCTTTTTCGAATGACATTGGTTTTGTCTAAATTGCCAAAACGTGACAAATATAAAATGGGATGAAATTAAGCAAAAACGCTTAAAATCTAAGATTATTGGATTCAAATGGACACAAAACATTTGATTTTTAAGCGATTTAGACAAAATCAAAGCCTATCGAAAAAGCAAATATTGGTCTATCTAAAAAACAAGAGTTTTGGAAAATCCGTTGAAAAACATGGAAAATATCGCAAATTAAAAAAAAACATCTAATATCAAAAAGCTTATTTTTAAAATCTGATATTTGACTATTTTGATATTGTATGATTTCTTGAATTGGCCAAATTATTTTTGTTTTTCAACGGATTTTAGAAAACTCTTCTTATTTAGACTTAGAAATAATTGCTCTTTCGAGTGACATTGGTTTTGTCTAAATTGCCAAAACATAACAAATATAAAATGGGTTAAAATTAAGCAAAAACGCTTAAAAATCAAAGATTATTGGATTCAAATGGACACAAAAAATTTGATTTTTAAGCGATTTAGACAAAATCAACACCACTCGAAAGAGAAAATATTGGTCTATCTAAAAAACAAGAGTTTTGGAAAATCTGTTGAAAAACATGGAAAATATGGTCAATTCAAAAAACATCTAATATCAAAAAGCGTATTTTTAAAATCTTAAATTTGACTATTTCATATTGAATGATTTCTTGAATTGTCCATATTATTCTTGTGTTTCAACGGATTTTTGAAAACTCTTATTATTTAGACTGTCAAATAGTTGCTCTTTCGAATGACATTGGTTTTATCTAAATTGCCAAAACGTAACAAATATAAAATGGGTTGAAATTAAGCAAAAATGCTTAAAAATCAAAGATTTAAATTTACACAAAACATTTGATTTTTATGCGATTTAGACAAAATCAACACCTATCGAAAGAACAAATATTGATCAATCTAAAAAACAAGAGTTTTGGAAAATCCGTAAAAAACATGGAAAATATGGCCAATTCAAAAAAACATCTAATATCAAAAAGCGTATTTTTAAAATCTGAAATTTGACTATTTTGATATTGTATGATTTCTTGATTTGGCCATATTATTCTTGTTTATCAACGGATTTTTGAAAACTGTTATTATTTAGACTGTCCAATATTTGCTCTTTCGAATGACATTGGTTTTGTCTAAATTGCCAAAACATAACAAATATCAAATGGGTTCAAATTAATCAAAAACGCTTAAAAATCAAAGATTATTGGATTCAAATGGACACAAAACATTTGATTTTTAAGCGATTTAGACAAAATGAACACCTATCAAAAGAGCAAATATTGATCAATCTAAAAAACCAGAGTTTTGGAAAATCCGTTGAAAAACAAGGAAAATATGGCAAATTAAAAAAAAAACATCTAATATTAAAAAGCGTATTTTTAAAATCTGAAATTTGACTATTTTGATATTGTGTGAATTCTACAATTGGCCATATTATTCTTGTTTTTCAACGGATTTTTGAAAACTCGGATTATTTAGACTGTCCAATAATGGCTCTTTCGAATGACATTGGTTTTGTCTAAATTACCAAAACGTAACAAATATAAAATGGGCTGAAATTAAGCATAAACGCTTAAAAATCAAAGATTATTGGATTCAAATGGACACAAAATATTTGATTTTTTAGCGAATTAGACAAAATCAATACCTATCGAAAGAGCAAATATTGATCAATCTAAAAAACACGAGTTTTGGAAAATCCGTTGAAAAACATGGAAAATAAGGCAAATTCAAAAAACATCTTATATCAAAAAGCGTATTTTTAAAATCTGAAATTTGACTATTTTGATATTGTATGATTTCTTGAATTGGCCATATTTTTCTTGTTTTTCAACGGATTTTTGAAAACTCTTATTATTTAGACTGTCCAATAATTGCTCTTTCGAATGACATTGGTTTTGTCTAAATTACCAAAACTTAACAAATATAAAATGGGTTGAACTTAATCAAAAACGCTTAAAAATCAAAGATTATTGTATTGAAATGGACACAAAACATTTGATTTTTAAGCGATTTAAACAAAATCAACGCCTATCGAAAGACCAAATATTGATCAATCTAAAAAACAAGAGTTTTGGAAAATCCGTTGAAAAACATGCAAAATATGGCAAATTCAAAAAACCTCTAATATCAAAAAGCGTATTTTTAAAATCTGAAATTTGACTATTTTGATATTGTGTGATTTCTACAATTTGCCATATTATTCTTGTTTTTAAACGGATTTTTGAAAACTCTTATTATTTAGACTGTCCAATAATTGCTCTTTTGAATGACATTGGTTTTGTCTAAATTGCCAAAACGTAACAAATATAAAATGGGTTGAAATTAAGCAAAAATGCTTAAAAATCAAAGATTATTGGATTCAAATGGAAAAAAAACATTTGATTTTTAAGCGATTTAGACAAAATCAACACCTATCGAAAGAGATAATATTAATCAATGTAAAAAACAAGAGTTTTGGAAAATCCGTTGAAAAACATGGAAAATATGGCCAATTCAAAAAACATGTTATATAAAAAAGCGTATTTTTAAAATCTTAAATTTGACTATTTTGATATTGTATGATTTCTACAATTGGCCATATTATTCTTGTTTTTCAACGGATTTTTGAAAACTCTTATTATTTCGGCTGTTAAATAATTCCTATTTCGAATGACATTGGTTTTGTCTAAATTGCCAAAACGTAAAAAATATAAAATGGGTTGAAATTAAGCAAAAACGCTTAAAAATCAAAGATTTAAATTTACACAAAACATTTGATTTTTAAGCGATTTAGACAAAATCAACACCTATCGAAAGAACAAATATTGATCAATCTAAAAAACAAGAGTTTTGGAAAATCCGTAAAAAACATGGAAAATATGGCCAATTCAAAAAAACATCTAATATCAAAAAGCGTATTTTTAAAATCTGAAATTTGACTATTTTGATATTGTATGATTTCTTGATTTGGCCATATTATTCTTGTTTATCAACGGATTTTTGAAAACTGTTATTATTTAGACTGTCCAATAATTGCTCTTTCGAATGACATTGGTTTTGTCTAAATTGCCAAAACATAACAAATATCAAATGGGTTCAAATTAATCAAAAACGCTTAAAAATCAAAGATTATTGGATTCAAATGTACACAAAACATTTGATTTTTAAGCGATTTAGACAAAATGAACACCTATCAAAAGAGCAAATATTGATCAATCTAAAAAACCAGAGTTTTGGAAAATCCGTTGAAAAACAAGGAAAATATGGCAAATTAAAAAAAAACATCTAATATTAAAAAGCGTATTTTTAAAATCTGAAATTTGACTATTTTGATATTGTGTGATTTCTACAATTGGCCATATTATTCTTGTTTTTCAACGGATTTTTGAAAACTCGGATTATTTAGACTGTCCAATAATGGCTCTTTCGAATGACATTGGTTTTGTCTAAATTACCAAAACGTAACAAATATAAAATGGGCTGAAATTAAGCATAAACGCTTAAAAATCAAAGATTATTGGATTCAAATGGACACAAAATATTTGATTTTTTAGCGAATTAGACAAAATCAATACCTATCGAAAGAGCAAATATTGATCAATCTAAAAAACACGAGTTTTGGAAAATCCGTTCAAAAACATGGAAAATAAGGCAAATTCAAAAAACATCTTATATCAAAAAGCGTATTTTTAAAATCTGAAATTTGACTATTTTGATATTGTATGATTTCTTGAATTGGCCATATTTTTCTTGTTTTTCAACGGATTTTTGAAAACTCTTATTATTTAGACTGTCCAATAATTGCTCTTTCGAATGACATTGGTTTTGTCTAAATTACCAAAACTTAACAAATATAAAATGGGTTGAACTTAATCAAAAACGCTTAAAAATCAAAGATTATTGTATTGAAATGGACACAAAACATTTGATTTTTAAGCGATTTAAACAAAATCAACGCCTATCGAAAGACCAAATATTGATCAATCTAAAAAACAAGAGTTTTGGAAAATCCGTTGAAAAACATGCAAAATATGGCAAATTCAAAAAACCTCTAATATCAAAAAGCGTATTTTTAAAATCTGAAATTTGACTATTTTGATATTGTGTGATTTCTACAATTGGCCATATTATTCTTGTTTTTAAACGGATTTTTGAAAACTCTTATTATTTAGACTGTCCAATAATTGCTCTTTTGAATGACATTGGTTTTGTCTAAATTGCCAAAACGTAACAAATATAAAATGGGTTGAAATTAAGCAAAAATGCTTAAAAATCAAAGATTATTGGATTCAAATGGAAAAAAAACATTTGATTTTTAAGCGATTTAGACAAAATCAACACCTATCGAAAGAGATAATATTAATCAATGTAAAAAACAAGAGTTTTGGAAAATCCGTTGAAAAACATGGAAAATATGGCCAATTCAAAAAACATCTTATATAAAAAAGCGTATTTTTAAAATCTGAAATTTGACTATTTTGATATTGTATGATTTCTACAATTGGCCATAGTATTCTTGTTTTTCAACGGATTTTTGAAAACTCTTATTATTTCGGCTGTTAAATAATTGCTATTTCGAATGACATTGGTTTTGTCTAAATTGCCAAAACGTAAAAAATATAAAATGGGTTGAAATTAAGCAAAAACGCTTAAAAATCAAAGATTATTGGATTCAAATGGACACAAAACGATTGATTTTTAAGCGATTTAGACAAAATCAAAACCAATCGAAAGAGCAAATATTGATCAATCTAAAAAACAAGCGTTTTGGAAAATCCGTTGAAAAACATGGAAAATACGGCAAATTCAAAAATCATCTTATATCAAAAAGCGTATTTTTAAAATCTGAAATTTGACTATTTTGATATTGTGTGATTCCTACAATTGGCCATATTATTCTTGTTTTTCAACGGATTTTTGAAAACTCTTATTATTTAGACTGTCCAATAATTGCTCTTTTGAATGACATTGGTTTTGTCTAAATTGCTAAAACGTAACAAATATAAAATGGGTTGAAATTAAGCAAAAACGCTTAAAAATCAAAGATTATTGGATTCAAATGGACACACAACATTTGATTTTTAAGCGATTTAAACAAAATCAACACCTATCGAAAGAGCAAATATTGATTAATCTAAAAACAAGAGTTTTGGAAAATCCGTTGAAAAACATGCAAAATATGGCAAATTCAAGAAACCTCTAATATCAAAAAGGGTATTTTTAAAATCTGAAATTTGACTATTTTGATATTGTATGATTTCTTGATTTGGCCATATTATTTTTATTTTCCAACGGATTTTTGAAAACTCTTATTATTAAGGCTGTCAAATAATTGCTATTTCGAATGACATTGGTTTTATCTAAATTGCCAAAACATAAAAAATATAAAATGGGTTAAAATTAATCAAAAACGCTTAAAAATCAAAGATTATTGGATTCAAATGGACACAAAACATTTGATTTTTAAGCGATTTAGACAAAATCAACACCTATCGAAAGAGCAAATATTGGTCTATCTAAAAAAGAAGTGTTTTGGAAAATCCGTTGAAAAACATGGAAAATATGGCAAATTAAAAAAAAACTTATAATATCAAAAAGCGTATTTTTAAAATCTGAAATTTGACTATTTTGATATTGTATGATTTCTTGAATTGCCCATATTATTCTTGTGTTTCAACGGATTTTAGAAAACTCTTCTTATTTAGACTTAGAAATAATTGCTCTTTCGAGTGACATTGGTTTTGTCTAAATTGCCAAAACATAACAAATATAAAATGGGTTAAAATTAAGCAAAAACGCTTAAAAATCAAAGATTATTGTATTCAAATGGACAAAAAACATATGATTTTTAAGCGATTTAGACAAAATCAACACCTATCGAAAGAACAAATATTCATCAATCTAAAAAAGAAGTGTTTTGGAAAATGCGTTGAAAAACTTGGAAAATATGGCAAATTGAAAAAAACATCTAATATCAAATAGCTTATTTTTAAAATCTGAAATTTGACTATTTTGATTTTGTATGATTTATTGAATTGGCCATATTATTCTTGTTTTTCAACGGATTTTTGAAAACTCTTATTATTTAGACTGTCCAATAATTGCTCTTTCGAATGACATTGGTTTTGTCTAAATTGCCAAAACGCAACAAATATAAAATGGGTTGAAATTAAGCAAAAATGCTTAAAAATCAAAGATTTAAATGAACACAAAACATTTGATTTTTAAGCGATTTAGACAAAATTAACACCTATCGAAAGATCAAATATTGGTCTATCTAAAAAACAAGAGTTTTGGAAAATCCGTTGAAAAACATGGAAAATATGGCATATTAAAAAAACATCTAATATCAAAAAGCGTATTTTTAATATCTGAAATTTGACTATTTTGATATTGTATGATTTCTTGAATTGGCCATATTATTCTTGTTTTTCAACGGATTTTTGAAGACTCTTATTATTTAGACTGTCTAATAATTGCTTTTTCGAATGACATTGGTTTTGTCTAAATTGCCAAAACGTGACAAATATAAAATGGGTTGAAATTAAGCAAAAACGTTTAAAAATCTAAGATTATTGGATTCAAATGAACACAAAACATTTGATTTTTAAGCGATTTAGACAAAATCAACACCTATGGAAAGAGCAAATAGTGGTCTATCTAAAAAACAAGAGTTTTGGAAATACCGTTGAAAAACATGGAAAATATTGCAAATTAAAAAAAAAACATCTAATATCAAAAAGCGTATTTTTAAAATCTGAAATTTGACTATTTTGATATTGTATGATTTCTTGAATTGGCCAAATTATTTTTGTTTTTCAACGGATTTTAGAAAACTCTTCTCATTTAGACTTAGAAATAATTGCTCTTTCGAGTGACATTGGTTTTGTCTAAATTGCCAAAACATAACAAATATAAAATGGGTTAAAATTAAGCAAAAACGCTTAAAAATCAAAGATTATTGGATTCAAATGGACACAAAACATTTGATTTTTAAGCGATTTAGACAAAATCAACACCTATCGAAAGAGCAAATATTGTTCAATCTAAAAAAGAAGTGTTTTGGAAAATCCGTTGAAAAACATGGAAAATATGGCAAATTCAAAAAAACATCTAATATCAAAAAGCGTATTTTTAAAATCTGAAATTTGACTATTTTGATATTGTATGATTTCTTGAATTGGCCATATTATTCTTGTTTTTCAACGCATTTTTGAAAACTCTTATTATTTAGACTGTCAAATAGTTGCTCTTTCGAATGACATTGGTTTTGTCTAAATTGCCAAAACGTTGCAAATATAAAATGGGTTGAAATTAAGCAAAAATGCTTAAAAATCAAAGATTTAAATTTACACAAAACATTTGATTTTTAAGCGATTTAGACAAAATCAACACCTATCGAAAGAACAAATATTGATCAATCTAAAAAACAAGAGTTTTGGAAAATCCGTTGAAAAACATGGAAAATATGGCCAATTCAAAAAAAAACATCTAATATCAAAAAGCGTATTTTTAAAATCTGAAATTTGACTATTTTGATATTGTATGATTTCTTGATTTGGCCATATTATTCTTGTTTATCAACGGATTTTTGAAAACTCTTATCATTTAGACTGTCCAATAATTGCTCTTTCGAATGACATTGGTTTTGTCTAAATTGCCAAAACGTAACAAATATCAAATGGGTTAAAATTAATCAAAAACGCTTAAAAATCAAAGATTATTGGATTCAAATGGACACTAAACATTTGATTTTTAAGCGATTTAGACAAAATCAACACCTATCGAAAGAGCAAATATTGTTCAATCTAAAAAAGAAGTGTTTTGGAAAATCCGTTGAAAAACATGGAAAATATGGCAAATTCAAAAAAACATCTAATATCAAAAAGCGTATTTTTAAAATCTGAAATTTGACTATTTTGATATTGTATGATTTCTTGAATTGGCCATATTATTCTTGTGTTTCAACGCATTTTTGAAAACTCTTATTATTTAGACTGTCAAATAGTTGCTCTTTCGAATGACATTGGTTTTGTCTAAATTGCCAAAACGTTGCAAATATAAAATGGGTTGAAATTAAGCAAAAATGCTTAAAAATCAAAGATTTAAATTTACACAAAACATTTGATTTTTAAGCGATTTAGACAAAATCAACACCTATCGAAAGAACAAATATTGATCAATCTAAAAAACAAGAGATTTGGAAAATCCGTTGAAAAACATGGAAAATATGGCCAATTCAAAAAAAACATCTAATATCAAAAAGCGTATTTTTAAAATCTGAAATTTGACTATTTTGATATTGTATGATTTCTTGATTTGGCCATATTATTCTTGTTTATCAACGGATTTTTGAAAACTGTTATCATTTAGACTGTCCAATAATTGCTCTTTCGAATGACATTGGTTTTGTCTAAACTGCCAAAACGTAACAAATATCAAATGGGTTAAAATTAATCAAAAACGCTTAAAAATCAAAGATTATTGAATTCAAATGGACACAAAACATTTGATTTTTAAGCGATTTAGACAAAATCAACACCAATCGAAAGAGCAAATATTGGTCTATCTAAAAAACAAGAGTTTTGGAAAATCCGTTGAAAAACATGGAAAATATGGCAAATTAAAAAAACATCTAATATCAAAAAGCGTATTTTTAAAATCTGAAATTTGACTATTTTGATATTGTATGATTTCTTGAATTGGCCATATTATTCTTGTTTTTACACGGATTTTTGAAAACTTTTCTTATTTAGACTGTCCAATAATTGCTCTTTCGAATGACATTGGTTTTGTCTAAATTGCCAAAACATAACAAATATCAAATGGGCTAAAATTAATCAAAAACGCTTAAAAATTAAAGATTATTGGATTCAAATGGACACAAAACATTTGATTTTTAAGCGATTTAGACAAAATCAACACCTGTCCAAAGAGCAAAAATTGATCAATCTAAAAAACAAGAGTTTTGGAAAATCCGTTGAAAAACATGGAAAATATAGCAAACTCAAAAAAACATCTAATATCAAAAAGCGTATTTTTAAAATCTGAAATTTTACTATTTTGATATTGTGTGATTTCTACAATTGGCCATATTATTCTTGTTTTTCAACGGATTTTTGAAAACTGTTATTATTTAGACTTAGCAATAATTGCTCTTTCGAGTGATATTGGTTTTGTCTAAATTTCCAAAACAAAAAAAATATAAAATGGGTTAAAATTAAGCAAAAACGCTTAAAAATTAAAGATTATTGGATTCAAATGGACACAAAACATTTGATTTTTAAGCGATTTAGACTAAATCAACACCTATCGAAAGAGAAAATATTGGTCTATCTAAAAAAGAAGTGTTTTGGAAAATCCGTTGAAAAACATGGAAAATATGGCAAATTAAAAAAACATCTAATATCAAAAAGCGTATTTTTAAAATCTGAAATTTGACTATTTTGATATTGTATGATTTCTTGAATTGCCCATATTATTCTTGAGTTTCAACGGATTTTAGAAAACTCTTCTTATTTAGACTTAGAAATAATTGCTCTTTCGAGTGACATTGGTTTTGTCTAAATTGCCAAAACATAACAAATATAAAATGGGTTAAAATTAAGCAAAAACGCTTAAAAATCAAAAGATTATTGGATTCAAATGGACACAAAACATTTGATTTTTAAGCGATTTAGACAAAATCGCCACCTATCGAAAGAACAAATATTGATAAATCTAAAAAAGAAGTGTTTTGGAAAATCCGTGGAAAAACTTGGAAAATATGGCAAATTCAAAAAAACATCTAATATCAAAAAGCTTATTTTTAAAATCTGAAATTTGACTATTTTGATTTTGTATGATTTCTTGAATTGGCCATATTATTCTTGTTTATCAACGGATTTTTGAAAACTGTTATCATATAGACTGTCCAATAATTGCTCTTTCGAATAACATTGGTTTTGTCTAAATTGCCAAAACGTAACAAATATCAAATGGGTTAAAATTAATCAAAAACGCTTAAAAATCAAAGATTTAAATGAACACAAAACATTTGATTTTTAAGCGATTTAGACAAAATCAACACCTATCGAAAGAACAAATATTGATCAATCTAAAAAACAAGAGTTTTGGAAAATCCGTTGAAAAACATGGAAAATATGGCCAATTCAAAAAAACATCTAATATCAAAAAGCGTATTTTTAAAATCTGAAATTTGACTATTTTGATATTGTATGATTTCTTGATTTGGCCATATTATTCTTGTTTATCAACGGATTTTTGAAACATGTTATCATATAGGCTGTCCAATAATTGCTCTTTCGAATGACATTGGTTTTGTCTAAATTGCCAAAACGTAACAAATATCAAATGGGTTAAAATTAATCAAAAACGCTTAAAAATCAAAGATTATTGGATTCAAATGGACACAAAACATTTGATTTTTAAGCGATTTAGACAAAATCAACACCAATCGAAAGAGCAAATATTGGTCTATCTAAAAAACAAGAGTTTTGGAAAATCCGCTAAAAAACATGGAAAATATGGCAAATTCAAAAAAACATCTAATATCAAAAAGCGTATTTTTAAAATCTGAAATTTGACTATTTTGATATTGTATGATTTCTTGATTTGGCCATATTATTTTTATTTTTCAACGGATTTTTGAAAACCCTTATTATTTAGGCTGTCAAATAATTGCTATTTCGAATGACATTGGTTTTGTCTAAATTGCCAAAACGTAACAAATATAAAATGGGTTGAAATTAAGCAAAAACGCTTAAAAATCAAAGATTATTGGATTCAAATGGACACAAAACGATTGATTTTTAAGCGATTTAGACAAAATCAAAACCAATCGAAAGAGCAAATATTGATCAATTTTTCAAAACAAGAGTTTTGAAAATCCGTTGAAAAACATGCAAAATATGGCAAATTCAAAAAACCTCTAATATCAAAAAGCGTATTTTTAAAATCTGAAATTTGACTATTTTGATATTGTGTGATTTATACAATTGGCCATATTATTCTTGTTTTTCAACGGATTTTTGAAAACTTTTCTTATTTAGACTTAGCAGTAATTGCTCTTTCGAGTGACACTGGTTTTGTCTAAATTGCCAAAACATAACAAATATAAAATGGGTTTAAATTAAGCAAAAACGCTTAAAAGTCAAAGATTATTGGACTCAAATGGACACAAAACATTTGATTTTTAAGCGATTTAGACAAAATTAACACCACTCGAGAGAGCAAATATTGATCAATCTAAAAAACAAGAGTTTTGAAAATCCGTTGAAAAACATGGAAAATATGGCAAATTAAAAAAAAACTTATAATATCAAAAAGCGTATTTTTAAAATCTGAAATTTGACTATTTTGATATTGTATGATTTCTTGAATTGCCCATATTATTCTTGTGTTTCAACGGATTTTAGAAAACTCTTCTTATTTAGACTTAGAAATAATTGCTCTTTCGAGTGACATTGGTTTTGTCTAAATTGCCAAAACATAACAAATATAAAATGGGTTAAAATTAAGCAAAAACGCTTAAAAATCAAAGATTATTGGATTCAAATGGACAAAAAACATATGATTTTTAAGCGATTTAGACAAAATCAACACCTATCGAAAGAACAAATATTGATCAATCTAAAAAAGAAGTGTTTTGGAAAATGCGTTGAAAAACTTGGAAAATATGGCAAATTGAAAAAAACATCTAATATCAAATAGCTTATTTTTAAAATCTGAAATTTGACTATTTTGATTTTGTATGATTTATTGAATTGGCCATATTATTCTTGTTTTTCAACGGATTTTTGAAAACTCTTATTATTTAGACTGTCCAATAATTGCTCTTTCGAATGACATTGGTTTTGTCTAAATTGCCAAAACGTAACAAATATAAAATGGGTTGAAATTAAGCAAAAATGCTTAAAAATCAAAGATTTAAATGAACACAAAACATTTGATTTTTAAGCGATTTAGACAAAATTAACACCTATCGAAAGATCAAATATTGGTCTATCTAAAAAACAAGAGTTTTGGAAAATCCGTTGAAAAACATGGAAAATATGGCATATTAAAAAAACATCTAATATCAAAAAGCGTATTTTTAATATCTGAAATTTGACTATTTTGATATTGTATGATTTCTTGAATTGGCCATATTATTCTTGTTTTTCAACGGATTTTTGAAGACTCTTATTATTTAGACTGTCTAATAATTGCTTTTTCGAATGACATTGGTTTTGTCTAAATTGCCAAAACGTGACAAATATAAAATGGGTTGAAATTAAGCAAAAACGCTTAAAAATCTAAGATTATTGGATTCAAATGAACACAAAACATTTGATTTTTAAGCGATTTAGACAAAATCAACACCTATGGAAAGAGCAAATAGTGGTCTATCTAAAAAACAAGAGTTTTGGAAATTCCGTTGAAAAACATGGAAAATATGGCAAATTAAAAAAAACATCTAATATCAAAAAGCGTATTTTTAAAATCTGAAATTTGACTATTTTGATATTGTATGATTTCTTGAATTGGCCAAATTATTTTTGTGTTTCAACGCATTTTTGAAAACTCTTATTATTTAGACTGTCAAATAGTTGCTCTTTCGAATGACATTGGTTTTGTCTAAATTGCCAAAACGTAACAAATATCAAATGGGTTAAAATTAATCAAAAACGCTTAAAAATCAAAGATTATTGGATTCAAATGGACACTAAACATTTGATTTTTAAGCGATTTAGACAAAATCAACACCTATCGAAAGAGCAAGTATTGATCAATCTAAAAAACAAGCGTTTTGGAAAATCCGTTGAAAAACATGGAAAATGTGGCAAATTCAAAAATCATCTTACATCAAAAAGCGTATTTTTAAAATCTGAAATTTGACTATTTTGATATTGTGTGATTTCTACAATTGGCCATATTATTCTTGTTTTTCAACGGATTTTTGAAAACTCGGATTATTTAGACTGTCAAATAATGGCTCTTTCGAATGATATTGGTTTTGTCTAAATTGCCAAATCGTAACAGATATAAAACGGGTTGAAATTAAGCAAAAAGCTTAAAAATCAAAGGTTATTGGATTCAAATTGACACAATACATTTGATTTTTAAGCGATTTAGACAAAATCAACACATATCGAAAAAGCAAGTAATGATCAATCTAAAAAACAAGAGTTTTGGAAAATCCGTTGAAAATCATGGAAAATATGGCAAATTCAAAACAACACCTAATATCAAAAAGTGTATTTTTAAAATCTGAAATTTGACTATTTTGATATTGTATGATTTCTTGAATTGCCATATTATTCTTGTTTTTCAACGGATTTTTGAAAACTCTAATTACTTAGACTGTACAATAATTGCTCTTTCGAATGACATTGGTTTTGTCTAAATTGCCAAAACGTAACAAATATAAATCGGGTTGAAAATAAGCAAAGACGCTTAAAAATCAAAGATTATTGGATTCAAATGGACACGCAATACATTTGATTTTTAAGCGTATTAGACAAAATCAATACCTGTCGAAAGAGCAAATATTGATCAATCTAAAAAACAAGTTTTGGAAAATCCGTTGAAAAACATTGAAAATATGGCAAATTAAAAAAAAACATCTAATATCAAAAAGCGAATTTTTAAAATCTGAAATTTGACTATTTTGATATTGTATGATTTCTTGAAGTGGGCATATTATTCTTGTTTTTCAACGGATTTTTGAAAACTTGGATTATTTAGACTGTCCAATAATTGCTCTTTCGAATGACATTGGTTTTGTCTAAATTGCCCAATCGTAACAAATATAAAATGGGTTGAAATTAAGCAAAAACGCTTAAAAACCAAGAATATTGGATTCAAATGGACACAAAACATTTGATTTTTAAGCGATTTAGACAAAATCAACACCAATCGAAGAGCTAACATTGATCAACCTAAAACACAAGAGCTTTGGAAAATCCGTTGAAAAACATGGAAAATAGGGCCAATTCAAAAAAACATCTAATATCAAAAAGCTTATTTTTAAAATCTGAAATTTGATTATTTTGATATTGTATGTTTTCTTTAATTGGCCATATTATTCTTGTTTTTCAACGGGTTTCTGAAAACTCTTATTATATAGACTGTCAAATAATTGCTCTTTCGAATTACATTGGTTTTGTCTAAATTGCCAAAACGTAACAAATATAAAATGGGTTGAAATTAAGCAAAAACGATTAAAAATCAAAGATTATTGGATTCAAATGGACACAAAATATTTTATTTTTAAGCGATATAGACAAAATCAACACAAATCGAAAGAGCAAATATTGATCAATCTAAAAAACAAGAGTTTTCGAAAATCCGTTGAAAAACATGGAAAATAAGGCCAATTAAAAAAAAACATATAATATCAAAAAGCGTATTTTTAAAATCTGAAATTTGACATTTTGATATTGTATGATTTCTTTAATTGGCCATGTTATTCTTGTTTTTCAACGGATTTCTGAAAACTCTTATAAATTAGGCTGTCCAATAATTGCTCTTTCGAATGACATTGGTTTTGTCTAAATTGCCAAAACGTAACAAATATAAATTGGGTTGAAATTAAGCAAAAACGCTTAAAAATCAAAGATTATTGGATTCAAATGGACACAAAACATTTGATTTTTGTGCGAATTAGACAAAATCAATACATATCGAAAGAGCAAATATTGATCAATCTAAAAAACAAGAGTTTTGGAAAATCCGTTGAAAAACATGGAAAATATGGCAGATTAAAAAAAACATTTATTATCAAAAAGCGTATTTTTAAAATCTGAAATTTGACTTCTTTGATATTGTATGATTTTTTAAGTGGGCATATTATTCTTGTTTTTCAACGGATTTTTGAAAACTCTTATTATTTTTACTTTCCAATAATTGCTCTTTCGAATGACATTGGTTTTGTCTAAATTGCCAAATCGTAACAAATATAAAATGGGTTGAAATTAAGCAAAAACGCTTAAAAGTCAAGAATATTATTGGATTCAAATTGACACAATACATTTTATTTTTAAGCGATTTAGACAAAATCAACACATATCGAAAAAGCAAGTAATTATCAATCTAAAAAACAAGAGTTTTGGAAAATCCGTTGAAAAACATGGAAAATATGGCAAATTCAAAACAACACCTAATATCAAAAAGCGTATTTTTAAAATCTGAAATTTGACTATTTTGATATTGTATGATTTCTTCAATTGATATATTATTCTTGTTTTTCAACGGATTTTTGAAAACTCTTATTACTTAGACTGTCCAATAATTGCTCTTTCGAATGACATTGGTTTTGTCTAAATTGCAAAACGTAACAAATATAAATCGGGTTGAAATTAAGCAAAGACGCTTAAAAATCAAAGATTATTGGATTCAAAAGGACACAAAACATTTGATTTTTAAGCGATTTAGACAAAATCAACACTTATCGAAATAGCAAATAATGGTCAATCTAAAAAAGAAGTGTTTTGGAAAATCCGTTGAAAAACATGGAAAATATGGCAAATTCAAAAAAACATCTAATATAAAAAAGCGTATTTTTAAAATCTGAAATTAGACTATTTTCATATTGTATGATTTCTTCAATTGTCCATATTATTCTTGTGTTTCAACGGATTTTTGAAAACTCTTACTATTTAGACTGTCAAATAGTTGCTCTTTCGAATGACATTGGTTTTGTCTAAATTGCCAAAACGTAAGAAATATAAAATGGGTTGAAATTAAGCAAAAACGCTTAAAAATCAAAGATTATTGGATTCAAATGGACACAAAACATTTGATTTTTAAGCGATTTAAACAAAATCAACACCTATCGAAAGAACAAATATTTATCAATCTAAAAAAGAAGTGTTTTGGAAAATCCGTTGAAAAACATGGAAAAAATAGCAAATTCAAAAAAACATCTAATATCAAAAAGCTTATTTTTAAAATATGAAATTTGACTATTTTGATTTTGTATGATTTCTTGAATTGCCCATATTATTCTTGTTTTTCAACGGATTTTTGAAAACTCTTATTATTTAGACTGTCCAATAATTGCTCTTTCGAATGACATTGGTTTTGTCTAAATTGCCCAAACGTAACAAATATAAAATGGGTTGAAATTAAGCAAAAATGCTTAAAAACAAAGATTTAAATGAACACAAAACATTTTATTTTTAAGCGATTTAGACAAAATCATCAACTGTCGAAAGAACAAATATTGATCAATCTAAAAAACAAGAGTTTTGGAAAATCCGTTGAAAAACATGGAAAATATGACCAATTCAAATAAAACATCTAATATCAAAAAGCGTATTTTTAAAATCTGAAATTTTACTATTTTGATATTGTATGATTTCTTGAATTGGCCATATTATTCTTGTTTTTCAACGGATTTTTGAAAACTGTTATTATTTAGACTGTCCAATAATTTCTCTTTCGAATGACATTGGTTTTGTCTAAATTTCCAAAACCTAAAAAATATAAAATGGGTTAAAATTAAGCAAAAACGCTTAAAAATCAAAGATTATTGGATTCAAATGGACACAAAACATTTGATTTTTAAGCGATTTAGACAAAATCAACACCTATCGAAAGAGCAAATATTGGTCTATCTAAAAAAGAAGTGTTTTGGAAAATCCGTTGAAAAACATGGAAAATATGGCAAATTAAAAAAAAACTTATAATATCAAAAAGCGTATTTTTAAAATCTGAAATTTGACTATTTTGATATTGTATGATTTCTTGAATTGCCCATATTATTCTTGTGTTTCAACGGATTTTAGAAAACTCTTCTTATTTAGACTTAGAAATAATTGCTCTTTCGAGTGACATTGGTTTTGTCTAAATTGCCAAAACATAACAAATATAAAATGGGTTAAAATTAAGCAAAAACGCTTAAAAATCAAAGATTATTGGATTCAAATGGACACAAAAAATTTGATTTTTAAGCGATTTAGACAAAATCAACACCACTCGAAAGAGCAAATATTGGTCTATCTAAAAAACAAGAGTTTTGGAAAATCTGTTGAAAAACATGGAAAATATGGTCAATTCAAAAAACATCTAATATCAAAAAGCGTATTTTTAAAATCTTAAATTTGACTATTTCATATTGAATGATTTCTTGAATTGTCCATATTATTCTTGTGTTTCAACGGATTTTTGAAAACTCTTATTATTTAGACTGTCAAATAGTTGCTCTTTCGAATGACATTGGTTTTATCTAAATTGCCAAAACGTAACAAATATAAAATGGGTTGAAATTAAGCAAAAATGCTTAAAAATCAAAGATTTAAATTTACACAAAACATTTGATTTTTAAGCGATTTAGACAAAATCAACACCTATCGAAAGAACAAATATTGATCAATCTAAAAAACAAGAGTTTTGGAAAATCCGTAAAAAACATGGAAAATATGGCCAATTCAAAAAAACATCTAATATCAAAAAGCGTATTTTTAAAATCTGAAATTTGACTATTTTGATATTGTATGATTTCTTGATTTGGCCATATTATTCTTGTTTATCAACGGATTTTTGAAAACTGTTATTATTTAGACTGTCCAATAATTGCTCTTTCGAATGACATTGGTTTTGTCTAAATTGCCAAAACATAACAAATATCAAATGGGTTCAAATTAATCAAAAACGCTTAAAAATCAAAGATTATTGGATTCAAATGGACAGAAAACATTTGATTTTTAAGCGATTTAGACAAAATGAACACCTATCAAAAGAGCAAATATTGATCAATCTAAAAAACCAGAGTTTTGGAAAATCCGTTGAAAAACAAGGAAAATATGGCAAATTAAAAAAAAACATCTAATATTAAAAAGCGTATTTTTAAAATCTGAAATTTGACTAGTTTGATATTGTGTGATTTCTACAATTGGCCATATTATTCTTGTTTTTCAACGGATTTTTGAAAACTCGGATTATTTAGACTGTCCAATAATGGCTCTTTCGAATGACATTGGTTTTGTCTAAATTACCAAAACGTAACAAATATAAAATGGGCTGAAATTAAGCATAAACGCTTAAAAATCAAAGATTATTGGATTCAAATGGACACAAAATATTTGATTTTTTAGCGAATTAGACAAAATCAATACCTATCGAAAGAGCAAATATTGATCAATCTAAAAAACACGAGTTTTGGAAAATCCGTTGAAAAACATGGAAAATAAGGCAAATTCAAAAAACATCTTATATCAAAAAGCGTATTTTTAAAATCTGAAATTTGACTATTTTGATATTGTATGATTTCTTGAATTGGCCATATTTTTCTTGTTTTTCAACGGATTTTTGAAAACTCTTATTATTTAGACTGTCCAATAATTGCTCTTTCGAATGACATTGGTTTTGTCTAAATTACCAAAACTTAACAAATATAAAATGGGTTGAACTTAATCAAAAACGCTTAAAAATCAAAGATTATTGTATTGAAATGGACACAAAACATTTGATTTTTAAGCGATTTAAACAAAATCAACGCCTATCGAAAGACCAAATATTGATCAATCTAAAAAACAAGAGTTTTGGAAAATCCGTTGAAAAACATGCAAAATATGGCAAATTCAAAAAACCTCTAATATCAAAAAGCGTATTTTTAAAATCTGAAATTTGACTATTTTGATATTGTGTGATTTCTACAATTGGCCATATTATTCTTGTTTTTAAACGGATTTTTGAAAACTCTTATTATTTAGACTGTCCAATAATTGCTCTTTTGAATGACATTGGTTTTGTCTAAATTGCCAAAACGTAACAAATATAAAATGGGTTGAAATTAAGCAAAAATGCTTAAAAATCAAAGATTATTGGATTCAAATGGAAAAAAAACATTTGATTTTTAAGCGATTTAGACAAAATCAACACCTATCGAAAGAGATAATATTAATCAATGTAAAAAACAAGAGTTTTGGAAAATCCGTTGAAAAACATGGAAAATATGGCCAATTCAAAAAACATCTTATATAAAAAAGCGTATTTTTAAAATCTGAAATTTGACTATTTTGATATTGTATGATTTCTACAATTGGCCACATTATTCTTGTTTTTCAACGGATTTTTGAAAACTCTTATTATATAGACTGTCCAATAATTGCTCTTTCGAATGACATTGGTTTTGTCTAAATTCCCAAAACATAACAAATATAAAATGGGTTGAAATTAAGCAAAAACTTTTAAAAATCTAAGATTATTGGATTCAAATGACACAAAACGTTTGATTTTTAAACAATTTAGACAAAATCAAAACCTATCGAAAGAGCAAATATTGATCAATCTAAAAAACAAGCCTTTTGGAAAATCCGTTGAAAAACATGGAAAATACGGCAAATTCAAAAATCATCTTATATCAAAAAGCGCATTTTTAAAATCTGAAATTTGACTATTTTGATATTGTGTGATTTCTACAATTGGCCATATAATTCTCGTTTTTAAACGGATTTTTGAAAACTCTTATTATTTAGACTGTCCAATAATTGCTCTTTTGAATGACATTGGTTTTGTCTAAATTGCCAAAACGTAACAAATATAAAATTCGTTGAAATTAAGCAAAAACGCTTAAAAATCAAAGATTATTGGATTCAAATGGACACAAAACATTTGATTTTTAAGCGATTTAAACAAAATCAACACTTATCGAAAGAGCAAATATTGATCAATCTAAAAAACAAGAGTTTTGGAAAATCCGTTGAAAAACATGCAAAATATGGCAAATTCAAAAAACCTCTAATATCAAAAAGCGTATTTTTAAAATCTGAAATTTGACTATTTTGATATTGTATGATTTCTTGATTTGGCCATATTATTTTTATTTTTCAACGGATTTTTGAAAACTCTTATTATTTCGGCTGTCAAATAATTGCTATTTCGAATGACATTGGTTTTGTCTAAATTGCCAAAACGTAAAAAATATAAAATGGGTTGAAATTAAGCAAAAACGCTTAAAAATCAAAGATTATTGGATTCAAATGGACACAAAACGATTGATTTTTAAGCGATTTAGACAAAATCAACACCACTCGAAAGAGCAAATATTGGTCTATCTAAAAAACAAGAGTTTTGGAAAATCTGTTGAAAAACATGGAAAATATGGTCAATTCAAAAAACATCTAATATCAAAAAGCGTATTTTTAAAATCTTAAATTTGACTATTTCATATTGAATGATTTCTTGAATTGTCCATATTATTCTTGTGTTTCAACGGATTTTTGAAAACTCTTATTATTTAGACTGTCAAATAGTTGCTCTTTCGAATGACATTGGTTTTATCTAAATTGCCAAAACGTAACAAATATAAAATGGGTTGAAATTAAGCAAAAATGCTTAAAAATCAAAGATTTAAATTTACACAAAACATTTGATTTTTAAGCGATTTAGACAAAATCAACACCTATCGAAAGAACAAATATTGATCAATCTAAAAAACAAGAGTTTTGGAAAATCCGTAAAAAACATGGAAAATATGGCCAATTCAAAAAAACATCTAATATCAAAAAGCGTATTTTTAAAATCTGAAATTTGACTATTTTGATATTGTATGATTTCTTGATTTGGCCATATTATTCTTGTTTATCAACGGATTTTTGAAAACTGTTATTATTTAGACTGTCCAATAATTGCTCTTTCGAATGACATTGGTTTTGTCTAAATTGCCAAAACATAACAAATATCAAATGGGTTCAAATTAATCAAAAACGCTTAAAAATCAAAGATTATTGGATTCAAATGGACAGAAAACATTTGATTTTTAAGCGATTTAGACAAAATGAACACCTATCAAAAGAGCAAATATTGATCAATCTAAAAAACCAGAGTTTTGGAAAATCCGTTGAAAAACAAGGAAAATATGGCAAATTAAAAAAAAACATCTAATATTAAAAAGCGTATTTTTAAAATCTGAAATTTGACTATTTTGATATTGTGTGATTTCTACAATTGGCCATATTATTCTTGTTTTTCAACGGATTTTTGAAAACTCGGATTATTTAGACTGTCCAATAATGGCTCTTTCGAATGACATTGGTTTTGTCTAAATTACCAAAACGTAACAAATATAAAATGGGCTGAAATTAAGCATAAACGCTTAAAAATCAAAGATTATTGGATTCAAATGGACACAAAATATTTGATTTTTTAGCGAATTAGACAAAATCAATACCTATCGAAAGAGCAAATATTGATCAATCTAAAAAACACGAGTTTTGGAAAATCCGTTGAAAAACATGGAAAATAAGGCAAATTCAAAAAACATCTTATATCAAAAAGCGTATTTTTAAAATCTGAAATTTGACTATTTTGATATTGTATGATTTCTTGAATTGGCCATATTTTTCTTGTTTTTCAACGGATTTTTGAAAACTCTTATTATTTAGACTGTCCAATAATTGCTCTTTCGAATGACATTGGTTTTGTCTAAATTACCAAAACTTAACAAATATAAAATGGGTTGAACTTAATCAAAAACGCTTAAAAATCAAAGATTATTGTATTGAAATGGACACAAAACATTTGATTTTTAAGCGATTTAAACAAAATCAACGCCTATCGAAAGACCAAATATTGATCAATCTAAAAAACAAGAGTTTTGGAAAATCCGTTGAAAAACATGGAAAATATGGCCAATTCAAAAAACATCTTATATAAAAAAGCGTATTTTTAAAATCTGAAATTTGACTATTTTGATATTGTATGATTTCTACAATTGGCCATATTATTCTTGTTTTTCAACGGATTTTTGAAAACTCTTATTATATAGACTGTCCAATAATTGCTCTTTCGAATGACATTGGTTTTGTCTAAATTCCCAAAACATAACAAATATAAAATGGGTTGAAATTAAGCAAAAACTTTTAAAAATCTAAGATTATTGGATTCAAATGACACAAAACGTTTGATTTTTAAACAATTTAGACAAAATCAAAACCTATCGAAAGAGCAAATATTGATCAATCTAAAAAACAAGCCTTTTGGAAAATCCGTTGAAAAACATGGAAAATACGGCAAATTCAAAAATCATCTTATATCAAAAAGCGCATTTTTAAAATCTGAAATTTGACTATTTTGATATTGTGTGATTTCTACAATTGGCCATATAATTCTCGTTTTTAAACGGATTTTAGAAAACTCTTATTATTTAGACTGTCCAATAATTGCTCTTTTGAATGACATTGGTTTTGTCTAAATTGCCAAAACGTAACAAATATAAAATTCGTTGAAATTAAGCAAAAACGCTTAAAAATCAAAGATTATTGGATTCAAATGGACACAAAACATTGTATTTTTAAGCGATTTAAACAAAATCAACACTTATCGAAAGAGCAAATATTGATCAATCTAAAAAACAAGAGTTTTGGAAAATCCGTTGAAAAACATGCAAAATATGGCAAATTCAAAAAACCTCTAATATCAAAAAGCGTATTTTTAAAATCTGAAATTTGACTATTTTGATATTGTATGATTTCTTGATTTGGCCATATTATTTTTATTTTTCAACGGATTTTTGAAAACTCTTATTATTTCGGCTGTCAAATAATTGCTATTTCGAATGACATTGGTTTTGTCTAAATTGCCAAAACGTAAAAAATATAAAATGGGTTGAAATTAAGCAAAAACGCTTAAAAATCAAAGATTATTGGATTCAAATGGACACAAAACGATTGATTTTTAAGCGATTTAGACAAAATCAACACCACTCGAAAGAGCAAATATTGGTCTATCTAAAAAACAAGAGTTTTGGAAAATCTGTTGAAAAACATGGAAAATATGGTCAATTCAAAAAACATCTAATATCAAAAAGCGTATTTTTAAAATCTTAAATTTGACTATTTCATATTGAATGATTTCTTGAATTGTCCATATTATTCTTGTGTTTCAACGGATTTTTGAAAACTCTTATTATTTAGACTGTCAAATAGTTGCTCTTTCGAATGACATTGGTTTTATCTAAATTGCCAAAACGTAACAAATATAAAATGGGTTGAAATTAAGCAAAAATGCTTAAAAATCAAAGATTTAAATTTACACAAAACATTTGATTTTTAAGCGATTTAGACAAAATCAACACCTATCGAAAGAGCAAATATTGATCAATCTAAAAAACAAGAGTTTTGGAAAATCCGTAAAAAACATGGAAAATATGGCCAATTCAAAAAAACATCTAATATCAAAAAGCGTATTTTTAAAATCTGAAATTTGACTATTTTGATATTGTATGATTTCTTGATTTGGCCATATTATTCTTGTTTATCAACGGATTTTTGAAAACTGTTATTATTTAGACTGTCCAATAATTGCTCTTTCGAATGACATTGGTTTTGTCTAAATTGCCAAAACATAACAAATATCAAATGGGTTCAAATTAATCAAAAACGCTTAAAAATCAAAGATTATTGGATTCAAATGGACAGAAAACATTTGATTTTTAAGCGATTTAGACAAAATGAACACCTATCAAAAGAGCAAATATTGATCAATCTAAAAAACCAGAGTTTTGGAAAATCCGTTGAAAAACAAGGAAAATATGGCAAATTAAAAAAAAACATCTAATATTAAAAAGCGTATTTTTAAAATCTGAAATTTGACTATTTTGATATTGTGTGATTTCTACAATTGGCCATATTATTCTTGTTTTTCAACGGATTTTTGAAAACTCGGATTATTTAGACTGTCCAATAATGGCTCTTTCGAATGACATTGGTTTTGTCTAAATTACCAAAACGTAACAAATATAAAATGGGCTGAAATTAAGCATAAACGCTTAAAAATCAAAGATTATTGGATTCAAATGGACACAAAATATTTGATTTTTTAGCGAATTAGACAAAATCAATACCTATCGAAAGAGCAAATATTGATCAATCTAAAAAACACGAGTTTTGGAAAATCCGTTGAAAAACATGGAAAATAAGGCAAATTCAAAAAACATCTTATATCAAAAAGCGTATTTTTAAAATCTGAAATTTGACTATTTTGATATTGTATGATTTCTTGAATTGGCCATATTTTTCTTGTTTTTCAACGGATTTTTGAAAACTCTTATTATTTAGACTGTCCAATAATTGCTCTTTCGAATGACATTGGTTTTGTCTAAATTACCAAAACTTAACAAATATAAAATGGGTTGAACTTAATCAAAAACGCTTAAAAATCAAAGATTATTGTATTGAAATGGACACAAAACATTTGATTTTTAAGCGATTTAAACAAAATCAACGCCTATCGAAAGACCAAATATTGATCAATCTAAAAAACAAGAGTTTTGGAAAATCCGTTGAAAAACATGGAAAATATGGCCAATTCAAAAAACATCTTATATAAAAAAGCGTATTTTTAAAATCTGAAATTTGACTATTTTGATATTGTATGATTTCTACAATTGGCCATATTATTCTTGTTTTTCAACGGATTTTTGAAAACTCTTATTATATAGACTGTCCAATAATTGCTCTTTCGAATGACATTGGTTTTGTCTAAATTCCCAAAACATAACAAATATAAAATGGGTTGAAATTAAGCAAAAACTTTTAAAAATCTAAGATTATTGGATTCAAATGACACAAAACGTTTGATTTTTAAACAATTTAGACAAAATCAAAACCTATCGAAAGAGCAAATATTGATCAATCTAAAAAACAAGCCTTTTGGAAAATCCGTTGAAAAACATGGAAAATACGGCAAATTCAAAAATCATCTTATATCAAAAAGCGCATTTTTAAAATCTGAAATTTGACTATTTTGATATTGTGTGATTTCTACAATTGGCCATATAATTCTCGTTTTTAAACGGATTTTAGAAAACTCTTATTATTTAGACTGTCCAATAATTGCTCTTTTGAATGACATTGGTTTTGTCTAAATTGCCAAAACGTAACAAATATAAAATTCGTTGAAATTAAGCAAAAACGCTTAAAAATCAAAGATTATTGGATTCAAATGGACACAAAACATTGTATTTTTAAGCGATTTAAACAAAATCAACACTTATCGAAAGAGCAAATATTGATCAATCTAAAAAACAAGAGTTTTGGAAAATCCGTTGAAAAACATGCAAAATATGGCAAATTCAAAAAACCTCTAATATCAAAAAGCGTATTTTTAAAATCTGAAATTTGACTATTTTGATATTGTATGATTTCTTGATTTGGCCATATTATTTTTATTTTTCAACGGATTTTTGAAAACTCTTATTATTTCGGCTGTCAAATAATTGCTATTTCGAATGACATTGGTTTTGTCTAAATTGCCAAAACGTAAAAAATATAAAATGGGTTGAAATTAAGCAAAAACGCTTAAAAATCAAAGATTATTGGATTCAAATGGACACAAAACGATTGATTTTTAAGCGATTTAGACAAAATCAAAACCAATCGAAAGAGCAAATATTGATCAATCTAAAAAACAAGCGTTTTGGAAAATCCGTTGAAAAACATGGAAAATACGGCAAATTCAAAAATCATCTTATATCAAAAAGCGTATTTTTAAAATCTGAAATTTGACTATTTTGATATTGTGTGATTTCTACAATTGGCCATATTATTCTTGTTTTTCAACGGATTTTTGAAAACTCTTATTATTTAGACTGTCCAATAATTGCTCTTTTGAATGACATTGGTTTTGTCTAAATTGCTAAAACGTAACAAATATAAAATGGGTTGAAATTAAGCAAATATGCTTAAAAATCAAAGATTATTGGATTCAAATGGACACACAACATTTGATTTTTAAGCGATTTAAACAAAATCAACACCTATCGAAAGAGCAAATATTGATCAATCTAAAAACAAGAGTTTTGGAAAATCCGTTGAAAAACATGCAAAATATGGCAAATTCAAGAAACCTCTAATATCAAAAAGCGTATTTTTAAAATCTGAAATTTGACTATTTTGATATTGTATGATTTCTTGATTTGGCCATATTATTTTTATTTTCCAACGGATTTTTGAAAACTCTTATTATTAAGGCTGTCAAATAATTGCTATTTCGAATGACATTGGTTTTATCTAAATTGCCAAAACATAAAAAATATAAAATGGGTTAAAATTAATCAAAAACGCTTAAAAATCAAAGATTATTGGATTCAAATGGACACAAAACATTTGATTTTTAAGCGATTTAGACAAAATCAACACCTATCGAAAGAGCAAATATTGGTCTATCTAAAAAAGAAGTGTTTTGGAAAATCCGTTGAAAAACATGGAAAATATGGCAAATTAAAAAAAAACTTATAATATCAAAAAGCGTATTTTTAAAATCTGAAATTTGACTATTTTGATATTGTATGATTTCTTGAATTGCCCATATTATTCTTGTGTTTCAACGGATTTTAGAAAACTCTTCTTATTTAGACTTAGAAATAATTGCTCTTTCGAGTGACATTGGTTTTGTCTAAATTGCCAAAACATAACAAATATAAAATGGGTTAAAATTAAGCAAAAACGCTTAAAAATCAAAGATTATTGGATTCAAATGGACAAAAAACATATGATTTTTAAGCGATTTAGACAAAATCAACACCTATCGAAAGAACAAATATTGATCAATCTAAAAAAGAAGTGTTTTGGAAAATGCGTTGAAAAACTTGGAAAATATGGCAAATTGAAAAAAACATCTAATATCAAATAGCTTATTTTTAAAATCTGAAATTTGACTATTTTGATTTTGTATGATTTATTGAATTGGCCATATTATTCTTGTTTTTCAACGGATTTTTGAAAACTCTTATTATTTGGACTGTCCAATAATTGCTCTTTCGAATGACATTGGTTTTGTCTAAATTGCCAAAACGTAACAAATATAAAATTCGTTGAAATTAAGCAAAAATGCTTAAAAATCAAAGATTATTGGATTCAAATGGAAAAAAAACATTTGATTTTTAAGCGATTTAGACAAAATCAACACCTATCGAAAGAGATAATATTAATCAATGTAAAAAACAAGAGTTTTGGAAAATCCGTTGAAAAACATGGAAAATATGGCCAATTCAAAAAACATCTTATATAAAAAAGCGTATTTTTAAAATCTGAAATTTGACTATTTTGATATTGTATGATTTCTACAATTGGCCATATTATTCTTGTTTTTCAACGGATTTTTGAAAACTCTTATTATATAGACTGTCCAATAATTGCTCTTTCGAATGACATTGGTTTTGTCTAAATTCCCAAAACATAACAAATATAAAATGGGTTGAAATTAAGCAAAAACTTTTAAAAATCTAAGATTATTGGATTCAAATGACACAAAACGTTTGATTTTTAAACAATTTAGACAAAATCAAAACCTATCGAAAGAGCAAATATTGATCAATCTAAAAAACAAGCCTTTTGGAAAATCCGTTGAAAAACATGGAAAATACGGCAAATTCAAAAATCATCTTATATCAAAAAGCGCATTTTTAAAATCTGAAATTTGACTATTTTGATATTGTGTGATTTCTACAATTGGCCATATAATTCTCGTTTTTAAACGGATTTTAGAAAACTCTTATTATTTAGACTGTCCAATAATTGCTCTTTTGAATGACATTGGTTTTGTCTAAATTGCCAAAACGTAACAAATATAAAATTCGTTGAAATTAAGCAAAAACGCTTAAAAATCAAAGATTATTGGATTCAAATGGACACAAAACATTGTATTTTTAAGCGATTTAAACAAAATCAACACTTATCGAAAGAGCAAATATTGATCAATCTAAAAAACAAGAGTTTTGGAAAATCCGTTGAAAAACATGCAAAATATGGCAAATTCAAAAAACCTCTAATATCAAAAAGCGTATTTTTAAAATCTGAAATTTGACTATTTTGATATTGTATGATTTCTTGATTTGGCCATATTATTTTTATTTTTCAACGGATTTTTGAAAACTCTTATTATTTCGGCTGTCAAATAATTGCTATTTCGAATGACATTGGTTTTGTCTAAATTGCCAAAACGTAAAAAATATAAAATGGGTTGAAATTAAGCAAAAACGCTTAAAAATCAAAGATTATTGGATTCAAATGGACACAAAACGATTGATTTTTAAGCGATTTAGACAAAATCAAAACCAATCGAAAGAGCAAATATTGATCAATCTAAAAAACAAGCGTTTTGGAAAATCCGTTGAAAAACATGGAAAATACGGCAAATTCAAAAATCATCTTATATCAAAAAGCGTATTTTTAAAATCTGAAATTTGACTATTTTGATATTGTGTGATTTCTACAATTGGCCATATTATTCTTGTTTTTCAACGGATTTTTGAAAACTCTTATTATTTAGACTGTCCAATAATTGCTCTTTTGAATGACATTGGTTTTGTCTAAATTGCTAAAACGTAACAAATATAAAATGGGTTGAAATTAAGCAAATATGCTTAAAAATCAAAGATTATTGGATTCAAATGGACACACAACATTTGATTTTTAAGCGATTTAAACAAAATCAACACCTATCGAAAGAGCAAATATTGATCAATCTAAAAACAAGAGTTTTGGAAAATCCGTTGAAAAACATGCAAAATATGGCAAATTCAAGAAACCTCTAATATCAAAAAGCGTATTTTTAAAATCTGAAATTTGACTATTTTGATATTGTATGATTTCTTGATTTGGCCATATTATTTTTATTTTCCAACGGATTTTTGAAAACTCTTATTATTAAGGCTGTCAAATAATTGCTATTTCGAATGACATTGGTTTTATCTAAATTGCCAAAACATAAAAAATATAAAATGGGTTAAAATTAATCAAAAACGCTTAAAAATCAAAGATTATTGGATTCAAATGGACACAAAACATTTGATTTTTAAGCGATTTAGACAAAATCAACACCTATCGAAAGAGCAAATATTGGTCTATCTAAAAAAGAAGTGTTTTGGAAAATCCGTTGAAAAACATGGAAAATATGGCAAATTAAAAAAAAACTTATAATATCAAAAAGCGTATTTTTAAAATCTGAAATTTGACTATTTTGATATTGTATGATTTCTTGAATTGCCCATATTATTCTTGTGTTTCAACGGATTTTAGAAAACTCTTCTTATTTAGACTTAGAAATAATTGCTCTTTCGAGTGACATTGGTTTTGTCTAAATTGCCAAAACATAACAAATATAAAATGGGTTAAAATTAAGCAAAAACGCTTAAAAATCAAAGATTATTGGATTCAAATGGACAAAAAACATATGATTTTTAAGCGATTTAGACAAAATCAACACCTATCGAAAGAACAAATATTGATCAATCTAAAAAAGAAGTGTTTTGGAAAATGCGTTGAAAAACTTGGAAAATATGGCAAATTGAAAAAAACATCTTATATCAAATAGCTTATTTTTAAAATCTGAAATTTGACTATTTTGATTTTGTATGATTTATTGAATTGGCCATATTATTCTTGTTTTTCAACGGATTTTTGAAAACTCTTATTATTTAGACTGTCCAATAATTGCTCTTTCGAATGACATTGGTTTTGTCTAAATTGCCAAAACGTAACAAATATAAAATGGGTTGAAATTAAGCAAAAATGCTTAAAAATCAAAGATTTAAATGAACACAAAACATTTGATTTTTAAGCGATTTAGACAAAATTAACACCTATCGAAAGATCAAATATTGGTCTATCTAAAAAACAAGAGTTTTGGAAAATCCGTTGAAAAACATGGAAAATATGGCATATTAAAAAAACATCTAATATCAAAAAGCGTATTTTTAATATCTGAAATTTGACTATTTTGATATTGTATGATTTCTTGAATTGGCCATATTATTCTTGTTTTTCAACGGATTTTTGAAGACTCTTATTATTTAGACTGTCTAATAATTGCTTTTTCGAATGACATTGGTTTTGTCTAAATTGCCAAAACGTGACAAATATAAAATGGGTTGAAATTAAGCAAAAACGCTTAAAAATCTAAGATTATTGGATTCAAATGAACACAAAACATTTGATTTTTAAGCGATTTAGACAAAATCAACACCTATGGAAAGAGCAAATAGTGGTCTATCTAAAAAACAAGAGTTTTGGAAATACCGTTGAAAAACATGGAAAATATGGCAAATTAAAAAAAAACATCTAATATCAAAAAGCGTATTTTTAAAATCTGAAATTTGACTATTTTGATATTGTATGATTTCTTGAATTGGCCAAATTATTTTTGTTTTTCAACGGATTTTAGAAAACTCTTCTCATTTAGACTTAGAAATAATTGCTCTTTCGAGTGACATTGGTTTTGTCTAAATTGCCAAAACATAACAAATATAAAATGGGTTAAAATTAAGCAAAAACGCTTAAAAATCAAAGATTATTGGATTCAAATGGACACAAAACATTTGATTTTTAAGCGATTTAGACAAAATCAACACCTATCGAAAGAGCAAATATTGTTCAATCTAAAAAAGAAGTGTTTTGGAAAATCCGCTGAAAAACATGGAAAATATGGCAAATTCAAAAAAACATCTAATATCAAAAAGCGTATTTTTAAAATCTGAAATTTGACTATTTTGATATTGTATGATTTCTTGAATTGGCCATATTATTCTTGTGTTTCAACGCATTTTTGAAAACTCTTATTATTTAGACTGTCAAATAGTTGCTCTTTCGAATGACATTGGTTTTGTCTAAATTGCCAAAACGTTGCAAATATAAAATGGGTTGAAATTAAGTAAAAATGCTTAAAAATCAAAGATTTAAATTTACACAAAACATTTGATTTTTAAGCGATTTAGACAAAATCAACACCTATCGAAAGAACAAATATTGATCAATCTAAAAAACAAGAGTTTTGGAAAATCCGTTGAAAAACATGGAAAATATGGAAAATTCAAAAAAAACATCTAATATCAAAAAGCGTATTTTTAAAATCTGAAATTTGACTATTTTGATATTGTATGATTTCTTGATTTGGCCATATTATTCTTGTTTATCAACGGATTTTTGAAAACTGTTATCATTTAGACTATCCAATAATTGCTCTTTCGAATGACATTGGTTTTGTCTAAATTGCCAAAACGTAACAAATATCAAATGGGTTAAAATTAATCAAAAACGCTTAAAAATCAAAGATTATTGAATTCAAATGGACACAAAACATTTGATTTTTAAGCGATTTAGACAAAATCAACACCAATCGAAAGAGCAAATATTGGTCTATCTAAAAAACAAGAGTTTTGGAAAATCCGTTGAAAAACATGGAAAATATGGCAAATTAAAAAAACATCTAATATCAAAAAGCGTATTTTTAAAATCTGAAATTTGACTATTTTGATATTGTATGATTTCTTGAATTGGCCATATTATTCTTGTTTTTACACGGATTTTTGAAAACTTTTCTTATTTAGACTGTCCAATAATTGCTCTTTCGAATGACATTGGTTTTGTCTAAATTGCCAAAACATAACAAATATCAAATGGGCTAAAATTAATCAAAAACGCTTAAAAATTAAAGATTATTGGATTCAAATGGACACAAAACATTTGATTTTTAAGCGATTTAGACAAAATCAACACCTGTCCAAAGAGCAAAAATTGATCAATCTAAAAAACAAGAGTTTTGGAAAATCCGTTGAAAAACATGGAAAATATAGCAAACTCAAAAAAACATCTAATATCAAAAAGCGTATTTTTAAAATCTGAAATGTTACTATTTTGATATTGTGTGATTTCTTGAATTGGCCATATTATTCTTGTTTTTACACGGATTTTTGAAAACTTTTCTTATTTAGACTGTCCAATAATTGCTCTTTCGAATGACATTGGTTTTGTCTAAATTGCCAAAACATAACAAATATCAAATGGGCTAAAATTAATCAAAAACGCTTAAAAATTAAAGATTATTGGATTCAAATGGACACAAAAACATTTGATTTTTAAGCGATTTAGACAAAATCAACACCTGTCCAAAGAGCAAAAATTGATCAATCTAAAAAACAAGAGTTTTGGAAAATCCGTTGAAAAACATGGAAAATATAGCAAACTCAAAAAACATCTAATATCAAAAAGCGTATTTTTAAAATCTGAAATTTTACTATTTTGATATTGTGTGATTTCTACAATTGGCCATATTATTCTTGTTTTTCAACGGATTTTTGAAAACTGTTATTATTTAGACTTAGCAATAATTGCTCTTTCGAGTGATATTGGTTTTGTCTAAATTTCCAAAAGAAAAAAAATATAAAATGGGTTAAAATTAAGCAAAAACGCTTAAAAATTAAAGATTATTGGATTCAAATGGACACAAAACATTTGATTTTTAAGCGATTTAGACTAAATCAACACCTATCGAAAGAGCAAATATTGGTCTATCTAAAAAACAAGAGTTTTGGAAAATCCGTTGAAAAACATGGAAAATATGGCAAATTAAAAAAACATCTAATATCAAAAAGCGTATTTTTAAAATCTGAAATTTGACTATTTTGATATTGTATGATTTCTTGAATTGGCCATATTATTCTTGTTTTTACACGGATTTTTGAAAACTTTTCTTATTTAGACTGTCCAATAATTGCTCTTTCGAATGACATTGGTTTTGTCTAAATTGCCAAAACATAACAAATATCAAATGGGCTAAAATTAATCAAAAACGCTTAAAAATTAAAGATTATTGGATTCAAATGGACACAAAACATTTGATTTTTAAGCGATTTAGACAAAATCAACACCTGTCCAAAGAGCAAAAATTGATCAATCTAAAAAACAAGAGTTTTGGAAAATCCGTTGAAAAACATGGAAAATATAGCAAACTCAAAAAAACATCTAATATCAAAAAGCGTATTTTTAAAATCTGAAATTTTACTATTTTGATATTGTGTGATTTCTTGAATTGGCCATATTATTCTTGTTTTTACACGGATTTTTGAAAACTTTTCTTATTTAGACTGTCCAATAATTGCTCTTTCGAATGACATTGGTTTTGTCTAAATTGCCAAAACATAACAAATATCAAATGGGCTAAAATTAATCAAAAACGCTTAAAAATTAAAGATTATTGGGTTCAAATGGACACAAAACATTTGATTTTTAAGCGATTTAGACAAAATCAACACCTGTCCAAAGAGCAAAAATTGATCAATCTAAAAAACAAGAGTTTTGGAAAATCCGTTGAAAAACATGGAAAATATAGCAAACTCAAAAAACATCTAATATCAAAAAGCGTATTTTTAAAATCTGAAATTTTACTATTTTGATATTGTGTGATTTCTACAATTGGCCATATTATTCTTGTTTTTCAACGGATTTTTGAAAGCTGTTATTATTTAGACTTAGCAATAATTGCTCTTTCGAGTGATATTGGTTTTGTCTAAATTTCCAAAAGAAAAAAAATATAAAATGGGTTAAAATTAAGCAAAAACGCTTAAAAATTAAAGATTATTGGATTCAAATGGACACAAAACATTTGATTTTTAAGCGATTTAGACTAAATCAACACCTATCGAAAGAGCAAATATTGGTCTATCTAAAAAAGAAGTGTTTTGGAAAATCCGTTGAAAAACATGGAAAATATGGCAAATTAAAAAAACATCTAATATCAAAAAGCGTATTTTAAAAATCTGAAATTTGACTATTTTGATATTGTATGATTTCTTGAATTGCCCATATTATTCTTGAGTTTCAACGGATTTTAGAAAACTCTTCTTATTTAGACTTAGAAATAATTGCTCTTTCGAGTGACATTGGTTTTGTCTAAATTGCCAAAACATAACAAATATAAAATGGGTTAAAATTAAGCAAAAACGCTTAAAAATCAAAAGATTATTGGATTCAAATGGACACAAAACATTTGATTTTTAAGCGATTTAGACAAAATCGCCACCTATCGAAAGAACAAATATTGATAAATCTAAAAAAGAAGTGTTTTGGAAAATCCGTGGAAAAACTTGGAAAATATGGCAAATTCAAAAAAACATCTAATATCAAAAAGCTTATTTTTAAAATCTGAAATTTGACTATTTTGATTTTGTATGATTTCTTGAATTGGCCATATTATTCTTGTTTATCAACGGATTTTTGAAAACTGTTATCATATAGACTGTCCAATAATTGCTCTTTCGAATGACATTGGTTTTGTCTAAATTGCCAAAACGTAACAAATATCAAATGGGTTAAAATTAATCAAAAACGCTTAAAAATCAAAGATTTAAATGAACACAAAACATTTGATTTTTAAGCGATTTAGACAAAATCAACACCTATCGAAAGAACAAATATTGATCAATCTAAAAAACAAGAGTTTTGGAAAATCCGTTGAAAAACATGGAAAATATGGCCAATTCAAAAAAAAACATCTAATATCAAAAAGCGTATTTTTAAAATCTGAAATTTGACTATTTTGATATTGTATGATTTCTTGATTTGGCCATATTATTCTTGTTTATCAACGGATTTTTGAAACATGTTATCATATAGGCTGTCCAATAATTGCTCTTTCGAATGACATTGGTTTTGTCTAAATTGCCAAAACGTAACAAATATCAAATGGGTTAAAATTAATCAAAAACGCTTAAAAATCAAAGATTATTGGATTCAAATGGACACAAAACATTTGATTTTTAAGCGATTTAGACTAAATCAACACCTATCGAAAGAGCAAATATTGGTCTATCTAAAAAAGAAGTGTTTTGGAAAATCCGTTGAAAAACATGGAAAATATGGCAAATTAAAAAAACATCTAATATCAAAAAGCGTATTTTTAAAATCTGAAATTTGACTATTTTGATATTGTATGATTTCTTGAATTGCCCATATTATTCTTGAGTTTCAACGGATTTTAGAAAATTCTTCTTATTTAGACTTAGAAATAATTGCTCTTTCGAGTGATTGTTGGTTTTGTCTAAATTGCCAAAACATAACAAATATAAAATGGGTTAAAATTAAGCAAAAACGCTTAAAAATCAAAAGATTATTGGATTCAAATGGACACAAAACATTTGATTTTTAAGCGATTTAGACAAAATCGCCACCTATCGAAAGAACAAATATTGATAAATCTAAAAAAGAAGTGTTTTGGAAAATCCGTGGAAAAACTTGGAAAATATGGCAAATTCAAAAAAACATCTAATATCAAAAAGCTTATTTTTAAAATCTGAAATTTGACTATTTTGATTTTGTATGATTTCTTGAATTGGCCATATTATTCTTGTTTATCAACGGATTTTTGAAAACTGTTATCATATAGACTGTCCAATAATTGCTCTTTCGAATGACATTGGTTTTGTCTAAATTGCCAAAACGTAACAAATATCAAATGGGTTAAAATTAATCAAAAACGCTTAAAAATCAAAGATTTAAATGAACACAAAACATTTGATTTTTAAGCGATTTAGACAAAATCAACACCTATCGAAAGAACAAATATTGATCAATCTAAAAAACAAGAGTTTTGGAAAATCCGTTGAAAAACATGGAAAATATGGCCAATTCAAAAAAAAACATCTAATATCAAAAAGCGTATTTTTAAAATCTGAAATTTGACTATTTTGATATTGTATGATTTCTTGATTTGGCCATATTATTCTTGTTTATCAACGGATTTTTGAAACATGTTATCATATAGGCTGTCCAATAATTGCTCTTTCGAAAGACATTGGTTTTGTCTAAATTGCCAAAACGTAACAAATATCAAATGGGTTAAAATTAATCAAAAACGCTTAAAAATCAAAGATTATTGGATTCAAATGGACACAAAACATTTGATTTTTAAGCGATTTAGACAAAATCAACACCAATCGAAAGAGCAAATATTGGTCTATCTAAAAAACAAGAGTTTTGGAAAATCCGTTGAAAAACATGGAAAATATGGCATATTAAAAAAACATCTAATATCAAAAAGCGTATTTTTAATATCTGAAATTTGACTATTTTGATATTGTATGATTTCTTGAATTGGCCATATTATTCTTGTTTTTCAACGGATTTTTGAAGACTCTTATTATTTAGACTGTCTAATAATTGCTTTTTCGAATGACATTGGTTTTGTCTAAATTGCCAAAACGTGACAAATATAAAATGGGTTGAAATTAAGCAAAAACGCTTAAAAATCTAAGATTATTGGATTCAAATGAACACAAAACATTTGATTTTTAAGCGATTTAGACAAAATCAACACCTATGGAAAGAGCAAATAGTGGTCTATCTAAAAAACAAGAGTTTTGGAAATACCGTTGAAAAACATGGAAAATATGGCAAATTAAAAAAAACATCTTATATCAAAAAGCGTATTTTTAAAATCTGAAATTTGACTATTTTGATATTGTATGATTTCTTGAATTGGCCAAATTATTTTTGTTTTTCAACGGATTTTAGAAAACTCTTCTCATTTAGACTTAGAAATAATTGCTCTTTCGAGTGACATTGGTTTTGTCTAAATTGCCAAAACATAACAAATATAAAATGGGTTAAAATTAAGCAAAAACGCTTAAAAATCAAAGATTATTGGATTCAAATGGACACAAAACATTTGATTTTTAAGCGATTTAGACAAAATCAACACCTATCGAAAGAGCAAATATTGTTCAATCTAAAAAAGAAGTGTTTTGGAAAATCCGTTGAAAAACATGGAAAATATGGCAAATTCAAAAAAACATCTAATATCAAAAAGCGTATTTTTAAAATCTGAAATTTGACTATTTTGATATTGTATGATTTCTTGAATTGGCCATATTATTCTTGTGTTTCAACGCATTTTTGAAAAATCTTATTATTTAGACTGTCAAATAGTTGCTCTTTCGAATGACATTGGTTTTGTCTAAATTGCCAAAACGTTGCAAATATAAAATGGGTTGAAAATAAGCAAAAATGCTTAAAAATCAAAGATTTAAATTTACACAAAACATTTGATTTTTAAGCGATTTAGACAAAATCAACACCTATCGAAAGAACAAATATTGATCAATCTAAAAAACAAGAGTTTTGGAAAATCCGTTGAAAAACATGGAAAATATGGCCAATTCAAAAAAAAAACATCTAATATCAAAAAGCGTATTTTTAAAATCTGAAATTTGACTATTTTGATATTGTATGATTTCTTGACTTGGCCATATTATTCTTGTTTATCAACGGATTTTTGAAAACTGTTATCATTTAGACTGTCCAATAATTGCTCTTTCGAATGACATTGGTTTTGTCTAAATTGCCAAAACGTAACAAATATCAAATGGGTTAAAATTAATCAAAAACGCTTAAAAATCAAAGATTATTGGATTCAAATGGACACTAAACATTTGATTTTTAAGCGATTTAGACAAAATCAACACCTATCGAAAGAGCAAATATTGTTCAATCTAAAAAAGAAGTGTTTTGGAAAATCCGTTGAAAAACATGGAAAATATGGCAAATTCAAAAAAACATCTAATATCAAAAAGCGTATTTTTAAAATCTGAAATTTGACTATTTTGATATTGTATGATTTCTTGAATTGGCCATATTATTCTTGTGTTTCAACGCATTTTTGAAAACTCTTATTATTTAGACTGTCAAATAGTTGCTCTTTCGAATGACATTGGTTTTGTCTAAATTGCCAAAACGTTGCAAATATAAAATGGGTTGAAATTAAGCAAAAATGCTTAAAAATCAAAGATTTAAATTTACACAAAACATTTGATTTTTAAGCGATTTAGACAAAATCAACACCTATCGAAAGAACAAATATTGATCAATCTAAAAAACAAGAGTTTTGGAAAATCCGTTGAAAAACATGGAAAATATGGCCAATTCAAAAAAAACATCTAATATCAAAAAGCGTATTTTTAAAATCTGAAATTTGACTATTTTGATATTGTATGATTTCTTGATTTGGCCATATTATTCTTGTTTATCAACGGATTTTTGAAAACTGTTATCATTTAGACTGTCCAATAATTGCTCTTTCGAATGACATTGGTTTTGTCTAAATTGCCAAAACGTAACAAATATCAAATGGGTTAAAATTAATCAAAAACGCTTAAAAATCAAAGATTATTGAATTCAAATGGACACAAAACATTTGATTTTTAAGCGATTTAGACAAAATCAACACCAATCGAAAGAGCAAATATTGGTCTATCTAAAAAACAAGAGTTTTGGAAAATCCGTTGAAAAACATGGAAAATATGGCAAATTCAAAAAAACATCTAATATCAAAAAGCGTATTTTTAAAATCTGAAATTTGACTATTTTGATATTGTATGATTTCTTGAATTGGCCATATTATTCTTGTGTTTCAACGCATTTTTGAAAACTCTTATTATTTAGACTGTCAAATAGTTGCTCTTTCGAATGACATTGGTTTTGTCTAAATTGCCAAAACGTTGCAAATATAAAATGGGTTGAAATTAAGCAAAAATGCTTAAAAATCAAAGATTTAAATTTACACAAAACATTTGATTTTTAAGCGATTTAGACAAAATCAACACCTATCGAAAGAACAAATATTGATCAATCTAAAAAACAAGAGTTTTGGAAAATCCGTTGAAAAACATGGAAAATATGGCCAATTCAAAAAAAACATCTAATATCAAAAAGCGTATTTTTAAAATCTGAAATTTGACTATTTTGATATTGTATGATTTCTTGATTTGGCCATATTATTCTTGTTTATCAACGGATTTTTGAAAACTGTTATCATTTAGACTGTCCAATAATTGCTCTTTCGAATGACATTGGTTTTGTCTAAATTGCCAAAACGTAACAAATATCAAATGGGTTAAAATTAATCAAAAACGCTTAAAAATCAAAGATTATTGAATTCAAATGGACACAAAACATTTGATTTTTAAGCGATTTAGACAAAATCAACACCAATCGAAAGAGCAAATATTGGTCTATCTAAAAAACAAGAGTTTTGGAAAATCCGTTGAAAAACATGGAAAATATGGCAAATTAAAAAAACATCTAATATCAAAAAGCGTATTTTTAAAATCTGAAATTTGACTATTTTGATATTGTATGATTTCTTGAATTGGCCATATTATTCTTGTTTTTACACGGATTTTTGAAAACTTTTCTTATTTAGACTGTCCAATAATTGCTCTTTCGAATGACATTGGTTTTGTCTAAATTGCCAAAACATAACAAATATCAAATGGGCTAAAATTAATCAAAAACGCTTAAAAATTAAAGATTATTGGATTCAAATGGACACAAAACATTTGATTTTTAAGCGATTTAGACAAAATCAACACCTGTCCAAAGAGCAAAAATTGATCAATCTAAAAAACAAGAGTTTTGGAAAATCCGTTGAAAAACATGGAAAATATAGCAAACTCAAAAAAACATCTAATATCAAAAAGCGTATTTTTAAAATCTGAAATTTGACTATTTTGATATTGTATGATTTCTTGAATTGGCCATATTATTCTTGTTTTTACACGGATTTTTGAAAACTTTTCTTATTTAGACTGTCCAATAATTGCTCTTTCGAATGACATTGGTTTTGTCTAAATTGCCAAAACATAACAAATATCAAATGGGCTAAAATTAATCAAAAACGCTTAAAAATTAAAGATTATTGGATTCAAATGGACACAAAACATTTGATTTTTAAGCGATTTAGACAAAATCAACACCTGTCCAAAGAGCAAAAATTGATCAATCTAAAAAACAAGAGTTTTGGAAAATCCGTTGAAAAACATGGAAAATATAGCAAACTCAAAAAAACATCTAATATCAAAAAGCGTATTTTTAAAATCTGAAATTTTACTATTTTGATATTGTGTGATTTCTACAATTGGCCATATTATTCTTGTTTTTCAACGGATTTTTGAAAACTGTTATTATTTAGACTTAGCAATAATTGCTCTTTCGAGTGATATTGGTTTTGTCTAAATTTCCAAAACAAAAAAAATATAAAATGGGTTAAAATTAAGCAAAAACGCTTAAAAATTAAAGATTATTGGATTCAAATGGACACAAAACATTTGATTTTTAAGCGATTTAGACAAAATCGCCACCTATCGAAAGAACAAATATTGATAAATCTAAAAAAGAAGTGTTTTGGAAAATCCGTGGAAAAACTTAAAAATATGGCAAATTCAAAAAAACATCTAATATCAAAAAGCTTATTTTTAAAATCTGAAATTTGACTATTTTGATTTTGTATGATTTCTTGAATTGGCCATATTATTCTTGTTTATCAACGGATTTTTGAAAACTGTTATCATATAGACTGTCCAATAATTGCTCTTTCGAATGACATTGGTTTTGTCTAAATTGCCAAAACGTAACAAATATCAAATGGGTTAAAATTAATCAAAAACGCTTAAAAATCAAAGATTTAAATGAACACAAAACATTTGATTTTTAAGCGATTTAGACAAAATCAACACCTATCGAAAGAACAAATATTGATCAATCTAAAAAACAAGAGTTTTGGAAAATCCGTTGAAAAACATGGAAAATATGGCCAATTCAAAAAAAAACATCTAATATCAAAAAGCGTATTTTTAAAATCTGAAATTTGACTATTTTGATATTGTATGATTTCTTGATTTGGCCATATTATTCTTGTTTATCAACGGATTTTTGAAACATGTTATCATATAGGCTGTCCAATAATTGCTCTTTCGAATGACATTGGTTTTGTCTAAATTGCCAAAACGTAACAAATATCAAATGGGTTAAAATTAATCAAAAACGCTTAAAAATCAAAGATTATTGGATTCAAATGGACACAAAACATTTGATTTTTAAGCGATTTAGACAAAATCAACACCAATCGAAAGAGCAAATATTGGTCTATCTAAAAAACAAGAGTTTTGGAAAATCCGCTAAAAAACATGGAAAATATGGCAAATTCAAAAAAACATCTAATATCAAAAAGCGTATTTTTAAAATCTGAAATTTGACTATTTTGATATTGTATGATTTCTTGATTTGGCCATATTATTTTTATTTTTCAACGGATTTTTGAAAACCCTTATTATTTAGGCTGTCAAATAATTGCTATTTCGAATGACATTGGTTTTGTCTAAATTGCCAAAACGTAACAAATATAAAATGGGTTGAAATTAAGCAAAAACGCTTAAAAATCAAAGATTATTGGATTCAAATGGACACAAAACGATTGATTTTTAAGCGATTTAGACAAAATCAAAACCAATCGAAAGAGCAAATATTGATCAATTTTTCAAAACAAGAGTTTTGAAAATCCGTTGAAAAACATACAAAATATGGCAAATTCAAAAAACCTCTAATATCAAAAAGCGTATTTTTAAAATCTGAAATTTGACTATTTTGATATTGTGTGATTTATACAATTGGCCATATTATTCTTGTTTTTCAACGGATTTTTGAAAACTTTTCTTATTTAGACTTAGCAGTAATTGCTCTTTCGAGTGACACTGGTTTTGTCTAAATTGCCAAAACATAACAAATATAAAATGGGTTTAAATTAAGCAAAAACGCTTAAAAGTCAAAGATTATTGGACTCAAATGGACACAAAACATTTGATTTTTAAGCGATTTAGACAAAATTAACACCACTCGAAAGAGCAAATATTGATCAATCTAAAAAACAAGAGTTTTGAAAATCCGTTGAAAAACATGCAAAATATGGCAAATTCAAAAAACCTTTAATATCAAAAAGCGTATTTTTAAAATCTGAAATTTGACTATTTTGATATTGTGTGATTTATACAATTGGCCATATTATTCTTGTTTTTCAACGGATTTTTGAAAACTGTTATTATTTAGACTGTCCAATAATTGCTCTTTCGAATGACATTGGTTTTGTCTAAATTGCCAAAACATAACAAATATCAAATGGGTTAAAATTATGCAAAAACGCTTAAAAATCAAAGATCATTGGATTCAAATGGACACAAAACATTTGATTTTTAAGCGATTTAGACAAAATCAACACCTGTCCAAAGAGCAAAAATTGATCAATCTAAAAAACAAGAGTTTTGGAAAATCCGTTGAAAAACATGGAAAATATGGCAAACTCAAAAAACATCTAATATCAAAAAGCGTATTTTTAAAATCTGAAATTTTACTATTTTGATATTGTGTGATTTCTACAATTGGCCATATTATTCTTGTTTTTCAACGGATTTTTGAAAACTGTTATTATTTAGACTTAGCAATAATTGCTCTTTCGAGTGATATTGGTTTTGTCTAAATTGCCAAAACATAACAAATATCAAATGGGTTCAAATTAATCAAAAACGCTTAAAAATCAAAGATTATTGGATTCAAATGGACACAAAACATTGGATTTTTAAGCGATTTAGACAAAATGAACACCTATCAAAAGAGCAAATATTGATCAATCTAAAAAACCAGAGTTTTGGAAAATCCGTTGAAAAACAAGGAAAATATGGCAAATTAAAAAAAAAACATCTAATATTAAAAAGCGTATTTTTAAAATCTGAAATTTGACTATTTTGATATTGTGTGATTTCTACAATTGGCCATATTATTCTTGTTTTTCAACGGATTTTTGAAAACTCGGATTATTTAGACTGTCCAATAATGGCTCTTTCGAATGATATTGGTTTTGTCTAAATTGCCAAAACGTAACAAATATAAAATGGGCTGAAATTAAGCATAAACGCTTAAAAATCAAAGATTATTGGATTCAAATGGACCCAAAATATTTGATTTTTTAGCGAATTAGACAAAATCAATACCTATCGAAAGAGCAAATATTGATCAATCTAAAAAACACGAGTTTTGGAAAATCCGTTGAAAAACATGGAAAATAAGGCAAATTCAAAAAACATCTTATATCAAAAAGCGTATTTTTAAAATCTGAAATTTGACTATTTTGATATTGTATGATTTCTTGAATTGGCCATATTTTTCTTGTTTTTCAACGGATTTTTGAAAACTCTTATTATTTAGACTGTCCAATAATTGCTCTTTCGAATGACATTGGTTTTGTCTAAATTGCCAAAACGTAACAAATATAAAATGGGTTGAAATTAAGCAAAAATGCTTAAAAATCAAAGATTTAAATGAACACAAAACATTTATTTTTAAGCGATTTACACAAAATCAACACCTATCGAAAGAGCAAATATTGGTCTATCTAAAAAACAAGAGTTTTGGAAAATCCGTTGAAAAACATGGAAAATATGGCAAATTAAAAAAAAACATCTAATATCAAAAAGCGTATTTTTAAAATCTGAAATTTGACTATTTTGATATTGTATGATTTCTTGAATTGGCCATATTATTCTTGTGCTTCAACGGATTTTTGAAGACTCTTATTATTTAGACTGTCCAATAATTGCTTTTTCGAATGACATTGGTTTTGTCTAAATTGCCAAAACGTGACAAATATAAAATGGGATGAAATTAAGCAAAAACGCTTAAAAATCTAAGATTATTGGATTCAAATGGACACAAAACATTTGATTTTTAAGCTATTTAGACAAAATCAACACCTATCGAAAGAGCAAATATTGGTCAATCTAAAAAAGAAGTATTTTGGAAAATCCGTTGAAAAACATGGAAAATATGGTCAATTCAAAAAAACATCTAATGTCAAAAAGCGAATTTTTAAAATCTGAAATTTGACTATTTTCATATTGTATGATTTCTTGAATTGTCCATATTATTCTTGTGTTTCAACGGATTTTTGAAAACTCTTATTATTTAGACTGTCAAATAGTTGCTTTTTCGAATGACATTGGTTTTGTCTAAATTGCCAAAACGTGACAAATATAAAATGGGATGAAATTAAGCAAAAACGCTTAAAATCTAAGATTATTGGATTCAAATGGACACAAAACATTTATTTTTAAGCGATTTACACAAAATCAACGCCTATCGAAAAAGCAAATATTGGTCTATCTAAAAAACAAGAGTTTTGGAAAATCCGTTGAAAAACATGGAAAATATCACAAATTAAAAAAAAACATCTAATATCAAAAAGCTTATTTTTAAAATTTGATATTTGACTATTTTGATATTGTATGATTTCTTGAATTGGCCAAATTATTTTTGTTTTTCAACGGATTTTAGAAAACTCTTCTTATTTAGACTTAGAAATAATTGCTCTTTCGAGTGACATTGGTTTTGTCTAAATTGCCAAAACATAACAAATATAAAATGGGTTAAAATTAAGCAAAAACGCTTAAAAATCAAAGATTATTGGATTCAAATGGACACAAAAACTTTGATTTTTATGCGATTTAGACAAAATCAACACCTATCGAAAGAACAAATATTGATCAATCTAAAAAAGAAGTATTTTGGAAAATCCGTTGAAAAACATGGAAAATATGGCAAATTCAAAAAAACATCTAATATCAAAAAGCGTATTTTTAAAATCTGAAATTTGACTATTTTCATATTGTATGATTTCTTGAATTGGCCATATTATTCTTGTTTTTCAACGAATTTTTGAAAACTTTTCTTATTTAGACTTAGCAGTAATTGCTCTTTCGAAAGACATTGGTTTTGTCTAAATTGCCAAAACATAACAAATATAAAATGGGTTAAAATTAAGCAAAAACCCTTAAAAGTCAAAGACTACTGGATTCAAATGGACACAAAACATTTGATTTTTAAGCGATTTAGACAAAATTAACACCACTCGAAAGAGCAAATATTGGTCTATCTAAAAAACAAGAGTTTTGGAAAATCTGTTGAAAAACATGGAAAATATGGTCAATTCAAAAAACATATAATATCAAAAAGCGTATTTTTAAAATCTTAAATTTGACTATTTCATATTGAATGATTTCTTGATTTGGCCATATTATTCTTGTTTATCAACGGATTTTTGAAAACTGTTATTATTTAGACTGTCCAATAATTGCTCTTTCGAATGACATTGGTTTTGTCTAAATTGCCAAAACATAACAAATATCAAATGGGTTCAAATTAATCAAAAACGCTTAAAAATCAAAGATTATTGGATTCAAATGGACACAAAACATTGGATTTTTAAGCGATTTAGACAAAATGAACACCTATCAAGAGAGCAAATATTGATCAATCTAAAAAACCAGAGTTTTGGAAAATCCGTTGAAAAACAAGGAAAATATGGCAAATTAAAAAAAAAAACATCTAATATTAAAAAGCGTATTTTTAAAATCTGAAATTTGACTATTTTGATATTGGGTGATTTCTACAATTGGCCATATTATTCTTGTTTTTCAACGGATTTTTGAAAACTCGGATTATTTAGACTGTCCAATAATGGCTCTTTCGAATGATATTGGTTTTGTCTAAATTGCCAAAACGTAACAAATATAAAATGGGCTGAAATTAAGCATAAACGCTTAAAAATCAAAGATTATTGGATTCAAATGGACCCAAAATATTTGATTTTTTAGCGAATTAGACAAAATCAATACCTATCGAAAGAGCAAATATTGATCAATCTAAAAAACACGAGTTTTGGAAAATCCGTTGAAAAACATGGAAAATAAGGCAAATTCAAAAAACATCTTATATCAAAAAGCGTATTTTTAAAATCTGAAATTTGACTATTTTGATATTGTATGATTTCTTGAATTGGCCATATTTTTCTTGTTTTTCAACGGATTTTTGAAAACTCTTATTATTTAGACTGTCCAATAATTGCTCTTTCGAATGACATTGGTTTTGTCTAAATTACCAAAACTTAACAAATATAAAATGGGTTGAACTTAATCAAAAACGCTTAAAAATCAAAGATTATTGGATTGAAATGGACACAAAACATTTGATTTTTAAGCGATTTAAACAAAATCAACGCCTATCGAAAGACCAAATATTGATCAATCTAAAAAACAAGAGTTTTGGAAAATCCGTTGAAAAACATGCAAAATATGGCAAATTCAAAAAACCTCTAATATCAAAAAGCGTATTTTTAAAATCTGAAATTTGACTATTTTGATATTGTGTGATTTCTACAATTGGCCATATTATTCTTGTTTTTAAACGGATTTTTGAAAACTCTTATTATTTAGACTGTCCAATAATTGCTCTTTTGAATGACATTGGTTTTGTCTAAATTGCCAAAACGTAACAAATATAAAATGGGTTGAAATTAAGCAAAAATGCTTAAAAATCAAAGATTATTGGATTCAAATGGAAAAAAAACATTAGATTTTTAAGCGATTTAGACAAATTCAACACCTATCGAAAGAGATAATATTAATCAATGTAAAAAACAAGAGTTTTGGAAAATCCGTTGAAAAACATGGAAAATATGGCCAATTCAAAAAACATCTTATATAAAAAAGCGTATTTTTAAAATCTGAAATTTGACTATTTTGATATTGTATTATTTCTACAATTGGCCATATTATTCTTGTTTTTCAACGGATTTTTGAAAACTCTTATTATATAGACTGTCCAATAATTGCTCTTTTGAATGACATTGGTTTTGTCTAAATTCCCAAAACATAACAAATATAAAATGGGTTGAAATTAAGCAAAAACTTTTAAAAATCTAAGATTATTGGATTCAAATGACACAAAACGTTTGATTTTTAAACAATTTAGACAAAATCAAAACCTATCGAAAGAGCAAATATTGATCAATCTAAAAAACAAGCCTTTTGGAAAATCCGTTGAAAAACATGGAAAATACGGCAAATTCAAAAATCATCTTATATCAAAAAGCGTATTTTTAAAATCTGAAATTTGACTATTTTGATATTGTATAATTTCTTGATTTGGCCATATTATTTTTATTTTTCAACGGATTTTTGAAAACTCTTATTATTTAGGCTGTCAAATAATTGCTATTTCGAATGACATTGGTTTTGTCTAAATTGCCAAAACGTAACAAATATAAAATGGGTTGAAATTAAGCAAAAACGCTTAAAAATCAAAGATTATTGGATTCAAATGGACACAAAACGATTGATTTTTAAGCGATTTAGACAAAATCAAAACCAATCGAAAGAGCAAATATTGATCAATCTAAAAAACAAGCGTTTTGGAAAATCCGTTGAAAAACATGGAAAATACGGCAAATTCAAAAATCATCTTATATCAAAAAGCGTATTTTTAAAATCTGAAATTTGACTATTTTGATATTGTGTGACTTCTACACTTGGCCATATTATTCATGTTTTTCAACGGATTTTTGAAAACTCTTATTATTTAGACTGTCCAATAATTGCTCTTTCGAATGACATTGGTTTTGTCTAAATTGCCAAAACGTAACAAATATAAAATGGGTTGAAATTAAGCAAAAACGCTTAAAAATCAAAGATTATTGGATTCAAATGGACACAAAACATTTGATTTTGAAGCGATTTAAACAAAATCAACACCTATCGAAAGACCAAATATTGATCAATCTAAAAAACAAGAGTTTTGAAAATCCGTTGAAAAACATGCAAAATATGGCAAAATCAAAAAACCTCTAATATCAAAAAGCGTATTTTTAAAATTTGAAATTTGACTATTTTGATATTGTGTGATTTCTACAATTGGCCATATTATTCTTGTTTTTAAACGGATTTTTGAAAACTCTTATTATTTAGACTGTCCAATAATTGCTCTTTTGAATGACATTGGTTTTGTCTAAATTGCCAAAACGTAACAAATATAAAATGGGTTGAAATTAAGCAAAAACGCTTAAAAATCAAAGATTATTGGATTCAAATGGACACACAACATTTGATTTTTAAGCGATTTAAACAAAATCAACACCTATCGAAAGAGCAAATATTGATCAATCTAAAAAAGAAGAGTTTTGGAAAATCCGTTGAAAAACATGCAAAATATGGCAAATTCAAGAAACCTCTAATATCAAAAAGCGTATTTTTAAAATCTGAAATTTGACTATTTTGATATTGTATGATTTCTTGATTTGGCCATATTATTTTTATTTTCCAACGGATTTTTGAAAACTCTTATTATTAAGGCTGTCAAATAATTGCTATTTCGAATGACATTGGTTTTGTCTAAATTGCCAAAACGTAACAAATATAAAATGGGTTGAAATTAAGCAAAAACGCTTAAAAATCAAAGATTATTGGATTCAAATGGACACAAAACGATTGATTTTTAAGCGATTTAGACAAAATCAAAACCAATCGAAAGAGCAAATATTGATCAATCTAAAAAACAAGCGTTTTGGAAAATCCGTTGAAAAACATAGAAAATACGGCAAATTCAAAAATCATCTTATATCAAAAAGCGTATTTTTAAAATCTGAAATTTGACTATTTTGATATTGTGTGATTTCTACAATTATTATTATTATTATTATTGTTTATTAATTTAAGTCATGAAAGATACAATTTTTATGACATCTGAGTCTATTTGACTTTGTAGTCTCCCACATAAGAAATTTCTTGTGCGTGGGAGACTTTACATTAATAATTAGGTAAAGTCGTGAGCGATTTAACAATATTTATAACATACAATAATTAATTAATTAAGTGAAAGAGAGGGGTTGATCATAGGTAAAAGTTTATCAACAGAAGTTATTTTTTAATATTTCTTTTTTCAAAATTTTTTTGAATAAAGTTATGTTATTGATCTTTTTAATATTGACATCCAGTTTGTTATATAATTTAGGTCCCGTATAAGAAGCGTGCCTTTGACCCAGGCTTGTGCGCATGTTAGGAACATAAAGGTTACTAGCTGTTACTGCTCTGGTATTTAATTTCTGTTTAATTGTATTCCCAAATCTATTTGTGTATCCCTCGACTAAGACATAATGAATATATAGCTGATCAAGAGAAAATATCTCAAGTTCCTTGTATAAGGTTATTGTAGGATAATCATACGGTTTTCGTAAACATGTTCGCAAGGTTCTATTTTGCAAAGTCCTAAGTGGTTTCAATAGGTATTTATAAGTGTTTCCCCAAGAAGTTATACCATAAGAGAGGATTGATTGATACAATGCGAAGTACACCATCTTTATCATGTCAATAGTCAATAATTTAGTAATAGAATAGATGATGTTTTAACTAGTTGTTTTATGTGAGGACCCCATGTAAGTTGCGCATCAATATAAACTCCTAAATATTTGATGGAAGTAACCTGTTCAATTATAGGACATGTACAAGGTATGTTTCTATTTTGTTGACAGCTATGAATTTTTAACTCCCCGTTTATTGGTTCTTCTCTTTTTCTCAACGTGAAGGTAATGTGTTTCGTTTTAGATACGTTTAAACTTAGCAAATTTTGATCCAGTAGTTTTTTGGCTTTGTTAAGGCCAATGTTTGCTTTTTCGTATACTGTCTGCCAGGTTTCTGCCGCAAAGATTAAGACAGTATCATCCGCAAAAGATATCAACCAATCCGCAATTTCTGCATCACAGATTTCGTTTATATATGTCAGAAAAAGTATCGGTCCTAGTATCGTGCCTTGAGGGACCCCGTAATTTACGGTCTGTGGTGAACTTAAACAATTATTAATTTTAACCAGTGTCACTCTGTTAGATAAATATGATTTAAACCAATTTAGAGCATTTCCTCGTATACCAATTTTTTCTAGTTTATTAATTAGCAGGTCATGTGAAATCGTGTCAAAAGCCTTGGCCAAATCAAGAAAGATAGCCAAGGTCTTTTTTACCGAATCTAAATTTGATGCTATATTTTTGGTAAATTGATACAGAGCGTCACTAGTGGATAATTGTTTTTGAAAACCGAATTGATTTTTAGATATAACCTGATTTTTTTCTAAGTAATTAACTAAACGCGTTTTAATGCATTTCTCTATTATTTTAGAAATGTGGGTTAATATTGAGATTGGTCTGTAATTATTCAACTGTTGTAAATCCCCAGTTTTAAATATCGGGATAATTAGTGCGGTTTTGCATCCCTTCGGGAATATACCACTTTCAATACTTTGATTTATAATATATTTTAGTGGGAGAGTTATCAGTTTGCTAATTTTTTTTAGGGTAGCTGCGCTGATACCATCATGACCTTCAGTAGAATTACTATTTAGGCTGAGTATTATTTTCTCCAGCTCAATGTCATCAACAGGGGTTAAATAGATAGATTGGGGTAAAGTGGTAGTCTTTGCTATCTTATGTACAGTATTATCTTTACTAATTTTCGCAGCCATTTTTTTCCCAATTTCTGAAAAATAGACATTAAAGGAACTAGCACATTCTTTAGGATTTTTATCAGCATTGATTTCTTTATCATTAACAATTATTTTCTTAATAGGCTGGTGAATTCTCGTTCTAGAGGTGACTTCATTAATAATTCCCCAAATTTTTTTACTGTCCTTATTAGCTAAAGCTATTTGTTTTTGATAGTTTTTTTTCGTAATTTCAATTAAATTATTCAATTTATTCCTGTATTTTTTGAAAGTTTGAATTAGATGCTCATTAAATGGTTGCGTTAATATTTTTCGATGCAACATGTCTCTTTTTTTTATCGAAGTTATTAGGCCGTTTGTTATCCATGGCTTTAATTTCTTTTTGCACTTAGTTTGTAATTGGTAAGGAGGACTCGTTATTAAGCTCAATTTAATATAGAAATTCAATAATTCCAGGAAGTTGTCGAGGGCACGATTAACATCTTTGAATTTATAGACTGTAGACCAGTTTTCAAAGCCCAGTAACAATTTTAGTTTGTCATAATTAATTTTGTGCTTTGGTTTTACAATTGGTTGTGACGGTTTTGTGGTTAATTTAGTTTTTAGTTCTAATATAATGGCATAATGATCTGTAATTGTTGATTGTAGGATGTATGACTCGGTTTGATTTGATAGTGGGTCTGTTTTTATAAAACAATGGCCTAGGCATGATTTAGAGTTAACAGTTCTTCTAGTGTAATTATTGATAAGTTTTCGATATCCATGTATAGATAATATGTCTAAGTAGTCCGATAGGCCCCTAATAGGAACCTCAGATAATATATCGATGTTAATGTCACCAATTATGGCACAATTTCGAATATTAAGCTTTTCCATATCCTTTAGTAATAATTCGAGACTAATTATAAACCTATCAGGATCACTATTTGGCGATCGATACATACCAATTAATCGAAAGGGTTTATTATTTAGTTGGAAATCTAGACATAAACCAATTGATTCGCCTACTTGTAATTCCTGACAACTTGATACAATATTATTTCTTACATAAACCATAATTCCGTCACTACGATTTAAATATCTAGTAGTATGATTTAACATATAATTAGTTATTTTAAAGTTTTTTGGATTTTTACCTTCTAACCAACACTCAGTCAGCACAATAATGTCAATCTTTAACATTAAACTTATTAACCATGGTGAATTATAAATGTAGTAAACGTTAATTAATGAGACAGATACTTCATGGTTTAAACACCTCAAAATTTAATATTTGGGGAGCTTTCGAGCACACAACGCTCCTTTTCAGACCCAGCTAATACTTTAAAAAATTTTTACAAAAACAATTTTTACAGAAAAATATTCAAGGCCAAAAACCGTAACCATGGCTATTTACTTCCTTTTACGTTTCTTATTTGTAAGATCGAGAAACGGACCCATATCTCCCCATCCTTTGACGTTGACGTTCCCACCATCCAAATTCAACTTTCCCCGTTCTTTTATATACAGGCTCTCGATGAATGTTCGGGAAAACCAGTTTTTTTCTTTAGCAACAACTTTCGCTTTGTCCCAAACGATTGAGTGACCAGTTTTAGAGTTCCACATGTGCTTAGCCAAACCATTAGATAAGTTTGCCTCCCTAACACATTTTTGATGTTCTCCTAATCTAATATTTAAACTACGTTTTGTTTCTCCCACGTAATTAAGTCCACACGTACAGCCCACTTCATACACCACGCCTCTCATTTCATTAAGCTCCTTTTTTGGTTTATTATTAATCAAAAGCGAACCTAGAGATCCAAAACTACTACAAACCAGATCTACTCCTAACTCCCTACACTGCCTGTTAGTTTTCTCCGAAATCCCCTTAACATAAGGCAAGCTTAAAACAGGTAACCTAGTTTTCTCTTTGAGAATGTTGGGTAATTTTATCTCGTTTAAAGCAAAAATATTCTTTATCAACGACTTAGGGTAATTACAAGTAACAAGTTGTTTTTCAAAAATCGTCTTATCCTCGTCTGGGAAGTCTGACAGTGTTTCAATTCTATGTTTGAGACTTTTAACAATGCCTATCTTCACGCTGTGAGGATGGGCCGACTTAAAATTTAAAAAACTCCTCGCGTGTGTTGGTTTTTGGAAAATTTTCGTTTGAATACGATTATTAGAACGCGATAGGTACAAGTCTAAGAAGGGGATACCTTCTTTTTCCTCTTCCTCGTAGGTAAATTTAATGTCGTCATCAATCGAATTCATTAACGCCAACAGATTTTTGTTATCTATATCCTAAAACTAACAGGCAGTGTAGGGAGTTAGGAGTAGATCTGGTTTGTAGTAGTTTTGGATCTCTAGGTTCGCTTTTGATTAATAATAAACCAAAAAAGGAGCTTAATGAAATGAGAGGCGTGGTGTATGAAGTGGGCTGTACGTGTGGACTTAATTACGTGGGAGAAACAAAACGTAGTTTAAATATTAGATTAGGAGAACATCAAAAATGTGTTAGGGAGGCAAACTTATCTAATGGTTTGGCTAAGCACATGTGGAACTCTAAAACTGGTCACTCAATCGTTTGGGACAAAGCGAAAGTTGTTGCTAAAGAAAAAAACTGGTTTTCCCGAACATTCATCGAGAGCCTGTATATAAAAGAACGGGGAAAGTTGAATTTGGATGGTGGGAACGTCAACGTCAAAGGATGGGGAGATATGGGTCCGTTTCTCGATCTTACAAATAAGAAACGTAAAAGGAAGTAAATCGCCATGGTTACGGTTTTTGGCCTTGAATATTTTTCTGTAAAAATTGTTTTTGTAAAAATTTTTTAAAGTATTAGCTGGGTCTGAAAAGGAGCGTTGTGTGCTCGAAAGCTCCCCAAATATTAAATTTTGAGGTGTTTAAACCATGAAGTATCTGTCTCATTAATTAACGTTTACTACATTAATAATGTCAATGTTAGGTATGCTACTAATTAATACACAAAGATCATCAAAGTTTTTTGCAATACTCCTAATGTTTACATGAAATATTCTAAATTTTGAATTATCTTCAGTTTTATTCTCTTTATTAGTTTGAAAGGAGTTAGTATATTTAGGGTAATACTCATTATCAGTTAATACTGGAGTATTAAAAATTTTATAATCAACTATCATTAGTATAGCAAAATTTCTCGTAACAAATCTATTATATATGTTATATTAATTTTAGATGAGTTGTAGTTTTTTAAGGTTATCAATTCTGTAGACTTTGGATCCATCAGACTTGCGCAACAAAATTTTGCCTTCACTAACCCAAATATACTGAAAACCTTTATTCTAAGCAAAGGTTTTTGATTCAAAAAGTAATTTTTTAACGTAAGGGGTAAGAAGTTCATTTACAAAAAATCTGTCCTGTGGTAAACTTTTGTGTATTTTTTGACATATTAAATCATTTCGATTTTTTTTGGCTGAATCTAAAAAATCATTACGTAATGCTTTATCTTTGAATTGAACAACAATAGGGTTAGGATATTTTTACCTCCCCGACTGAAGACATACAACAGGACGTCTCCCATTGCACATCATCGCATTCCACCATCCACTTTACGGTCGAACCTCGATGCTGAACAGCCGAAGGCGATTACAAGCAATGGGACGTCTCCCACTGTCATAATCACCTCCGACCATCCCCGCACCAAGGTCCAACCTCCAGTTCAGGGGGAGGTGTTACACTGGTCGTGTCTGTGTGTCTGTCTGTGTGTCTGTCTGTGTGTGTAAGCGGATATCCTGTGTAAACGGAAGTCACGTGACCTAGCTCGTGGAGCCAAAAGTCTAGAGACGTAATCATACCAGCTTATCGTTCAATTCCGGGGAATTACCTCCTTTAAGCGTGGCTGCCACATTGAGTTTCAAGTGTCGTGCAAAGACATACAACAGGACGTCTCCCATTGCACATCATCGCATTCCACCATCCACTTTACGGTCGAACCTCGATGCTGAACAGCCGAAGGCGATTACAAGCAATGGGACGTCTCCCACTGTCATAATCACCTCCGACCATCCCCGCACCAAGGTCCAACCTCCAGTTTCCGATCTCAGCGTTCCATACTAGCGAGGCGTCCCCCACTAGTACAGTTCACATCAACCTTCCACTGACTCCAAACATCGCCCCACCAATGGGTAAATTGCGTCGCCAAGCGCCTAGAGATCAAGAATCAGCAAGACATTGAAAGGGGGGGGTTTTCCCCCTAACTTCATGGCCATCACGCACGGTTACTTCGATTAATATAGCCCTTCGAAAGGTTTATATAGTATCTTTTTGGAACGTATGCAAATTAGCCTCATGGGGTGATTTTGTTTGATATTGTTTAGGGAAATGAAACGCAATATTAATTTATATTATAATTAAAAATATTAAAATGGTTCATCTTAATCTAATTAATTAGAAAGTCGAAAAATTAATTTAAAATTCGAGATAGTTTAGAAGTTATTTGAGAATTTATGCAAAAATTTAAAGAAATTTGACCGATTAATGGCAGTTTTAGTTGGCAGCATGCGCCTAAGCTATTTTCCATATATATCATTTACTCGAAAAAGCAAAGGTATAACGGGCAGTATAGGCTTATCTCTGGTGCAAACTTGGGGTGGATTGAAGAACTTAAATAAAGGTGCGTTTACACGGGTATGGAAGATTGAAACAACATAATTTAGATAAGAGATAAGACAATAATAACTTCGATTATACTCGGTGAATTTTTAACCAGTTCAAGGGGAATTGGTGTATAAGATTTGAAGCTGAGGCGGATTTATGCATAATGTTAAACCACTTAAGAAAAATGATAGTCGTGAAAACTCTCCTCGAACAGAAGTAGAGTAGGTTTCCAGTGTATTTGTGACACGTGTAAAATCGAGTTCGCCAGCACGCGAGTATGTGTAGACCACTAAATTTGAAGTCGGAAACCTCTTTACGCATGGAAAATATCAATGTGATTTTTTTTGATATTCTTGGGAGAATCAGCTTCATGTATGGGGAAATATCGTAATCTTCTGGCAAACTTGCAAACAGTGGCGTATTTGGTTTTAATTACTGGCACGGATTTTCAAATTAATTTTTTTATAATTTTCGCGCGTTTCGCAAATGTATTTCGTGCGAAATTGTGTACATGCGCAGAGCGAACCAGGTTAACGCGGATACACACAGACCTGTTTTTACGCGTTTCACGCTCGTGAACGCATAGAAGTACCATTAGCACGCGCGAGCGAGGTGCAAACCACTCTAGAAAAATTTTGTACACCTGATTCCAGATTCATTTGATTGTCAGTGATTCCGAATCAATTCGCGTGATTCCGAATTGATTCGTGATTCGCGTGATTCCGAATCGATTCTCGTGATTCCGAATCGATTCGCGTGATTCCGAATCGATTCGCGTGATTCCGAATCGATTCGCGTGATTCCGTATCGATTCGCGTGATTCCGTATCGATTCTCGTGATTCCGAATCGATTCGCGTGATTCCGAATCGATTCGCGTGATTCCGTATCGATTCTCCTGATTCCGAATCGATTCGCGTGATTCCGAATCGATTCGCGTGATTCCGAATCGATTCGCGTGATTCCGTATCGATTCTCCTGATTCCGAATCGATTCGCGTGATTCCATTTAGTTTGTACACCTGATTCCAAGAGTGGTTTGCCCATTGCCCCTCGCGCGTGACCGTGAAAAGCGTGAAAATAGGTCTGTGTGAATCCGGCTTTAGTCATGCCACAATTAACAATTGACGAACTTTCTTAAACCGGATTGACATTGAAATTTCTCGTGTTTTAATAGTCATGTATGATATGGTTGACCCAAGAGTGAAATGTAGACAGAGTGAGGAAAAGAATCACGTGATTGGATCTCGTGATGACTGCTGGTTTTAGTTTCACACTTTTTCATACATGAATTTAATATTAATCCCAATTAAGTATAATAGAACCAGGCTTTTAATGCCTACTGTCGTGTATTTCCGGTAACATTTTAGCTAGTGTGGAGTCACGTAAAATGACGTTTGTTTCACAACTTGGTATATTTTTACTCAGGCCTGCCCTGTCAGAAAAAAAAAAAATATATAAAAAATTTATGGTAGGGCCAAAAGAGAAACATCTATTCTTTACTCACAGCATTATCACCAAAAAACGTGTTTTTAGACGTAGGCTTAAAAGGTATCTGTAGGTCGTGTAGCACCAAAAAGCGAAGTTGTACGTCACAGTTCGTAGTTTAGCGTGTTATGCGGAAAGCTTATTCGTTAATTGTTTATTGAATATGTTTATTAATGCCTACTGTCGTTTATTTTCGGTGACGTTTTAGCTAGTGTGTAGTCACGTAAAATAACGTTTGTTTCACAACTTGTGTTGTATACTGTAGCCATGTATAGGTTCAATGTGATATAACATTTTGCCTTTTCACGTTACTCGGTCTACAAATACTCTACAACCGTCAAAATTCTGATATGGTTTTAAAAGAAGAACCTTGACCTTGTGTATTTAATCTCATATCGAGATTAAATGTTTTTCGCATCTAATTTTAATTGGTTTATCAATATGTTATTTGTATATATATTTTTTTAAGATTTTATATTTTTTAGATTAAAATAAATTTATTATTCCAGAAGATTTTGTAGAATCTAGTTCTCAGGATTACCGGTGTTGAAAATTTATTTTGCTAATGTTATCTTGATGTCTGTGTTTTCTGCCCGTTATTTGGTAGTGGTAAGATTAATATTTTTAATTTTAATTAATTGACTTATTTGGCGTTTATTTGATAATTTGCTTTACTTAAATTGTTCGTGTAAGGGCTATTTTACATATTACCAAAGGTTGCTAATTTCAGTTGTCTTAATTCTGACTTTTTTGTTTTAATACTGAATTATGGACTGGATTATTTATCTTGAAATCTATGTGGTTATATCTTATTTATTTTCCTTTTTTTCTCTAGTTAGGTTTGGTTTTAAGTAGAGAATTATTTAGGGTTGTGTTGGTATACTGAAGAAATGCTTATAGGTTCAATGTGATATAATATTTTGCCTATTGGCGTTACTTGGTCTGCAAAAACTCTAGAGCCTTCAAAATTATTATATGGTTTTAAAAGAAGAACCTTGACCTTGCTTATTTTACTCGATACGCATTTATATTAAAATTAATTCATTATTCAGTAAATTTTTTTCCGACTCTGGTTCTCAAAATTTTATTTTGAATTAAGTTTGATTCTTTTGCATTCGAATATATCTTGATAAGAAGTATATTTTTGATCTGAATTATTGGTTTAATATATTTAGTGTTTAATTGAGATATTATTTCTTTTTGCTTTCAATCTTCGTCTTCCACAAATGCCATAAATTTTAATATTTTAGGTAAGGTTAGGTTAGTTAACATCACGTACTGGTTGTCGGGGAGGTATTATTTTGGTTTCCCAACTTGTTTTGTATTAGCTATGTTAGGTTTAATTTTGCGATACGTCTTGAGAATGTCCTTATTAATATTAATGTTAATTCCCATTAATTTAGCTATATTTTCAACAATTACATTAGTACTTTCATTTTGGGTTTCTGTAAAACAAGATATTTCTAAGCTATCGGAATTTTGAAAATATTCTAAGTCAGAGACTTTGGCCTCTAAATATAGAACTTTGTCTTCTAGTATCTTATTCTTGGTTATCAGTGTTTGTTGATCACGTTTTACATCTGATATCATCGAGGACATGTCCGTCATTTTATTGACAAAGTCGTCAATGTTATCACAACAATATTTTACTGATTTATCGAAATCAATCATCTTACTTTCTATCTTTTTAAGTGAATCCAATTTGCCAGTGATATCCTGCATCATTTTCATCATGATAGATATTTGATTTGCATCGGTTATGGTCAATTCTTTATTTTCATTTGTAATTGATTCTGTACTCTTTACTGGATTTTTACACTGATCACATTTCCATACATTTTTCCGTGTGCCCGGTTTTCGAAGAGCGTCGCTACTTGATCCCGTACATTTTAAATGGAAGTAGTTTCCACAATCTTGGCATTGTATGATCTCCTTCGGATTATCAGCTTCAAAACTTTTAGAACAATGATAGCATGACATTGTCGTGTTAGATAAGAGTGTAGCGAGATAAGATAAGAGGTATCTGGTCTCAGAAAATACTGCGACCGATCACGACGAAAGCCTATCCCATTGGCCATATTATTCTTGTTTTTCAACGGATTTTTGAAAACTCTTATTATTTAGGCTGTCAAATAATTGCTATTTCGAATGACATTGGTTTTGTCTAAATTGCCAAAACGTAACAAATATAAAATGGGTTGAAATTAAGCAAAAACGCTTAAAAATCAAAGATTATTGGATTCAAATGGACACAAAACGATCGATTTTTAAGCGATTTAGACAAAATCAAAACCAATCGAAAGAGCAAATATTGATCAATCTAAAAAAAAGCGTTTTGGAAAATCCGTTGAAAAACATGGAAAATACGGCAAATTCAAAAATCATCTTATATCAAAAAGCGTATTTTTAAAATCTGAAATTTGACTATTTTGATATTGTGTGATTTCTACAATTGGCCATATTATTCTTGTTTTTCAACGGATTTTTGAAAACTCTTATTATTTAGACTGTCCAATAATTGCTCTTTCGATTGACATTGGTTTTGTCTAAATTGCCAAAACGTAACAAATATAAAATGGGTTGAAATTAAGCAAAAATGCTAAAAAATCAAAGATTATTGTATTCAAATGGACACAAAACATTTGATTTTTAAGCCATTTAGACAAAATCAACACCTATCGAAAGAGATAATATTGATCAATCTAAAAAACAAGAGTTTTGTAAAATCCGTTGAAAAACATGGAAAATATGGCCAATTCAAAACCATCTTATATCAAAAAGCGTCTTTTTAAAATCTGAAATTTGACTATTTTGATATTGTGTGATTTCTTGAATTGGCCATATTATTCTTGTTTTTCAACGGATTTTTGAAAACTCTTATTATTTAGACTGTCCAATAATTGCTCTTTCGAATGGCATTGGTTTTGTCTAAATTACCAAAACGTAACAAATATAAAATGGGTTGAAATTAAGCAAAAACGCTTAAAAATCAAAGATTATTGGATTCAAAAGGACACAAAACATTTGATTTTTAAGCGATTTAGACAAGATCAACACCTATTGAAAGAGCAAATATTGATCAATCTAAAAAACAAGAGTTTTGGAAAATCCGTTTAAAAACATGGAAAATAAGGCAAATTCAAAAAAACATCTAATATCAAAAAGCGTATTTTTAAAATCTGAAATTTGACTATTTTGATATTGTGTGATTTCTACAATTGGCCATATTATTCTTGTTTTTCAACGGATTTTTGAAAACTCTTATTATTTAGACTGTCCAATAATGTCTCTTTCGAATGACATTGGTTTTGTCTAAATTGCCAAAACGTAACAAATATAAAATGGGTTGAACTTAAGCAAAAACGCTTAAAAATCAAAGATTATTGGATTCATATGGACACAAAACGTTTGATTTTTAAGTGATTTAGACAAAATCAACACCTATTGAAAGAGCAAATATTGATCAATCTAAAAAACCATAGTTTTGGAAAATCCGTTTAAAAACATGGAAAATAAGGCAAATTCAAAAATCATCTTATATCAAAAAGCGTATTTTTAAAATCTGAAATTTGACTATTTTGATATTGTATGATTTCTTGATTTGGCCATATTATTTTTATTTTTCAACGGATTTTTGAAAACTCTTATTATTTAGGCTGTCAAATAATTGCTATTTCGAATGACATTGGTTTTGTCTAAATTGCCAAAACGTAACAAATATAAAATGGGTTGAAATTAAGCAAAAACGCTTAAATATCAAAGATTATTGGATTCAAATGGACACAAAACGATTGATTTTTAAGCGATTTAGACAAAATCAAAACCAATCGAAATAGAAAATATTGATCAATCTAAAAAACAAGCGTTTCGGAAAATCCGTTGAAAAACATGGAAAATACGGCAAATTCAAAAATCGTCTTATATCAAAAAGCGTATTTTTAAAATCTGAAATTTGACTATTTTGATATTGTGTGATTTCTACAATTGGCCATATTATTCTTGTTTTTCAACGGATTTTTGAAAACTCTTATTATTTAGACTGTCCAATAATTGCTCTTTCGAATGAGATTGGTTTTGTCTAAATTGAAAAAACGTAACAAATATAAAATGGGTTGAAATTAAGCAAAAACGCTTAAAAATCAAAGATTATTGGATTGAAATGGACACAAAACGATTGATTTTTAAGCGATTTAGACAAAATCAAAACCAATCGAAAGAGAAAATATTGATCAATCTAAAAAACAAGCGTTTTGGAAAATCCGTTGAAAAGCATGGAAAATACGGCAAATTCAAAAATCGTCTTATATCAAAAAGCGTATTTTTAAAATCTGAAAATTGACTATTTTGATATTGTGTGATTTCTACAATTGGCCATATTATTCTTGTTTTTCAACGGATTTTTGAAAACTCTTATTATTTAGACTGTCCAATAATTGCTCTTTCGAATGAGATTATTTTTGTCTAAATTGAAAAAACGTAACAAATATAAAATGGGTTGAAATTAAGCAAAAACGCTTAAAAATCAAAGATTATTGGATTGAAATGGACACAAAACATTTGATTTTTTAGAGATTTAGACAAAACCAAAACAAATCGAAAGAGCAAATATTGATCAATCTAAAAAACAAGCGTTTTGGAAAATCCGTTGAAAAACATGGAAAATACGGCAAATTCAAAAATCATCTTATATCAAAAAGCGTATTTTTAAAATCTGAAATTTGACTATTTTGATATTGTGTGATTTCTACAATTGGCCATATTATTCATGTTTTTCAACGGATTTTTGAAAACTTTTATTATTTAGACTGTCCAATAATTGCTCTTTTGAATGACATTGGTTTTGTCTTAATTGCCAAAACGTAACAAATATAAAATCGGTTGAAACTAAGCAAAAATGCTTAAAAATCAAAGATTATTGGATTCAAATGGAAACAAAACATTTGATTTTTAAGCGATTTAGACAAAATCAACACCTATCGAAAGAGATAATATTGATCAATCTAAAAAACAAGAGTTTTGGAAAATCCGTTGAAAAACATGGAAAATATGGCCAATTCAAAAAACATCTTATATCAAAAATCGTATTTTTAAAATCTGAAATTTGACTATTTTGATATTTAGTGATTTCTTGAATTGGCCATATTATTCTTTTTTTTCAACGGATTTTTGAAAACTTATTATTTAGACTGTCCAATAATTGCTCTTTCGAATGGCATTGGTTTTGTCTAAATTACCAAAACGTAACAAATATAAAATGGGTTGAAATTAAGCAAAAACGCTTAAAAATCAAAGATTATTGGATTCAAATGGACACAAAACGATTGTTTTTTAAGCGATTTAGACAAAATCAAAACCAATCGAAAGAGCAAATATTGATCAATCTAAAAAACAAGAGTTTCGGAAAATCCGTTTAAAATCATGGAAAATAGGGCAAATTCAAAAATCGTCTTATATCAAAAAGCGTATTTTTAAAATCTGAAATTTGACTATTTTGATATTGTGTGATTTCTACAATTGGCCATATTATTCTTGTTTTTCAACGGATTTTTGAAAACTCTTATTATTTAGACTGTCCAATAATGGCTCTTTCGAATGACATTGGTTTTGTCTAAATTGCCAAAACGTAACAAATATGAAATGGTTGAACTTAAGCAAAAACGCTTAAAAATCAAAGATTATTGGATTCAAATGGACACAAAACGTTTGATTTTTAAGTGATTTAGACAAAATCAACACCTATTGAAAGAGCAAATATTGATCAATCTAAAAAACCATAGTTTTGGAAAATCCGTTTAAAAACATGGAAAATAAGGCAAATTCAAAAATCATCTTATATCAAAAGCGTATTTTTAAAATCTGAAATTTGACTATTTAGATATTGTATGATTTCTTGATTTGGCCATATTATTTTTATTTTTCAACGGATTTTTGAAAACTCTTATTATTTAGGCTGTCAAATAATTGCTATTTCGAATGACATTGGTTTTGTCTAAACTGCCAAAACGTAACAAATATAAAATGGGTTGAAATTAAGAAAAAACGCTTAAAAATCAAAGATTATTGGATTCAAATGGACACAAAACGATTGATTTTTAAGCGATTTAGACAAAATCAAAACCTATCGAAAGAGCAAATATTGATCAATCTAAAAAACAAGCGTTTCGGAAAATCCGTTGAAAAACATGGAAAATACGGCAAATTCAAAAATCGTCTTATATCAAAAGGCGTATTTTTAAAATCTGAAATTTGACTATTTTTATATTGTGTGACTTCTACACTTGGCCATATAATTCTTGTTTTTCAACGGATTTTTGAAAACTCTTATTATTTAGACTGTCCAATAATTGCTCTTTCGAATGAGTTTGGTTTTGTCTAAATTGAAAAAACGAAACAAATATAAAATGGGTTGAAATTAAGCAAAAACGCTTAAAAATCAAAGATTATTGGATTGAAATGGACACAAAACATTTGATTTTTTAGCGATTTAGACAAAATCAAAACCAATCGAAAGAGCAAATATTGATCAATCTAAAAAACAAGCGTTTTGGAAAATCCGTTGAAAAACATGGAAAATACGGCAAATTCAAATATCATCTTATATCAAAAAGCGTATTTTTAAAATCTGAAATTTGACTATTTTGATATTGTGTGATTTCTACAATTGGCCATATTATTCTTGTTTTTCAACGGATTTTTGAAAACTCTTATTATTTAGACTGTCCAATAATGGCTCTTTCGAATGACCTTGGTTTTGTCTAAATTGCCAAAACGTAACAAATATAAAATGGGTTGAAATTAAGCAAAAACGCTTAAAAATCAAAGATTATTGGATTCAAGTGGACACAAAACGATTGATTTTTAAGCGATTTAGACAAAATCAAAACCAATCGAAAGGGCAAATATTGATCAATCTAAAAAACAAGCGTTTTGGAAAATCCGTTGAAAAACATGGAAAATACGACAAATTCAAAAATCGTCTTATATCAAAAAGCGTATTTTTAAAATCTGAAATTTGACTATTTTGATATTGTGTGATTTCTACAATTGGCCATATTATTCTTGTTTTTCAACGGATTTTTGAAACTCTTATTATTTAGACTGTCCAATAATTGCTCTTTCGAATGAGATTTGTTTTGTCTAAATTGAAAAAACGTAACAAATATAAAATGGGTTGAAATTAAGCAAAAACGCTTAAAAATCAAAGATTATTGGATTGAAATGGACACAAAACATTTGATTTTTTAGCGATTTAGACAAAATCAAAACCAATCGAAAGAGCAAATAAGGATCAATCTAAAAAACAAGAGTTTTGGAAAATCCGTTGAAAAACATGGAAAATACGGCAAATTCAAAAATCATCTTATGTCAAAAAGCGTATTTTTAAAATCTGAAATTTGACTATTTTGATATTGTGTGTTTTCTACAATTGGCCATATTATTCATGTTTTTCAACGGATTTTTGAAAACTCTTATTATTTAGACTGTCCAATAATTGCTCTTTCGAATGACATTGGTCTTGTCTAAATTGCCAAAACGTAACAAATATAAAATGGGTTGAAATTAAGCAAAAACGCTTAAAAATCAAAGATTATTGGATTCAAATGGACACAAAACGATTGATTTTTAAGCGATTTAGACAAAATCAAAACCTATCGAAAGAGCAAATATTGATCAATCTAAAAAACAAGCGTTTCGGAAAATCCGTTGAAAAACATGGAAAATACGGCAAATTCAAAAATCGTCTTATATCAAAAAGCGTATTTTTAAAATCTGAAATTTGACTATTTTGATATTGTGTGACTTCTACACTTGGCCATATTATTCTTGTTTTTCAACGGATTTTTGAAAACTCTTATTATTTAGACTGTCCAATAATTGCTCTTTCGAATGACATTGGTTTTGTCTAAATTGAAAAAAACGAAACAAATATAAAATGGGTTGAAATTAAGCAAAAACGCTTAAAAATCAAAGATTATTGGATTGAAATGGACACAAAACATTTGATTTTTTAGCGATTTAGACAAAATCAAAACCAATCGAAAGAGCAAATATTGATCAATCTAAAAAACAAGCGTTTTGGAAAATCCGTTGAAAAACATGGAAAATACGGCAAATTCAAATATCATCTTATATCAAAAAGCGTATTTTTAAAATCTGAAATTTGACTATTTTGATATTGTGTGATTTCTACAATTGGCCATATTATTCTTGTTTTTCAACGGATTTTTGAAAACTCTTATTATTTAGACTGTCCAATAATGGCTCTTTCGAATGACCTTGGTTTTGTCTAAATTGCCAAAACGTAACAAATATAAAATGGGTTGAAATTAAGCAAAAACGCTTAAAAATCAAAGATTATTGGATTCAAATGGACACAAAACGATTGATTTTTAAGCGATTTAGACAAAATCAAAACCAATCGAAAGAGCAAATATTGATCAATCTAAAAAACAAGCGTTTTGGAAAATCCGTTGAAAAACATGGAAAATACGGCAAATTCAAAAATCGTCTTATATCAAAAAGCGTATTTTTAAAATCTGAAATTTGACTATTTTGATATTGTGTGATTTCTACAATTGGCCATATTATTCTTGTTTTTCAACGGATTTTTGAAAACTCTTATTATTTAGACTGTCCAATAATGGCTCTTTCGAATGACATTGGTTTTGTCTAAATTGCCAAAACGTAACAAATATGAAATAGGTTGAACTTAAGCAAAAACGCTTAAAAATCAAAGATTATTGGATTCAAATGGACACAAAACGTTTGATTTTTAAGTGATTTAGACAAAATCAACACCTATTGAAAGAGCAAATATTGATCAATCTAAAAAACAAGCGTTTTGGAAAATCCGTTGAAAAGCATGGAAAATACGGCAAATTCAAAAATCGTCTTATATCAAAAAGCGTATTTTTAAAATCTGAAAATTGACTATTTTGATATTGTGTGATTTCTACAATTGGCCATATTATTCTTGTTTTTCAACGGATTTTTGAAAACTCTTATTATTTAGACTGTCCAATAATTGCTCTTTCGAATGAGATTATTTTTGTCTAAATTGAAAAAACGTAACAAATATAAAATGGGTTGAAATTAAGCAAAAACGCTTAAAAATCAAAGATTATTGGATTGAAATGGACACAAAACATTTGATTTTTTAGAGATTTAGACAAAACCAAAACAAATCGAAAGAGCAAATATTGATCAATCTAAAAAACAAGCGTTTTGGAAAATCCGTTGAAAAACATGGAAAATACGGCAAATTCAAAAATCATCTTATATCAAAAAGCGTATTTTTAAAATCTGAAATTTGACTATTTTGATATTGTGTGATTTCTACAATTGGCCATATTATTCATGTTTTTCAACGGATTTTTGAAAACTTTTATTATTTAGACTGTCCAATAATTGCTCTTTTGAATGACATTGGTTTTGTCTTAATTGCCAAAACGTAACAAATATAAAATCGGTTGAAACTAAGCAAAAATGCTTAAAAATCAAAGATTATTGGATTCAAATGGAAACAAAACATTTGATTTTTAAGCGATTTAGACAAAATCAACACCTATCGAAAGAGATAATATTGATCAATCTAAAAAACAAGAGTTTTGGAAAATCCGTTGAAAAACATGGAAAATATGGCCAATTCAAAAAACATCTTATATCAAAAATCGTATTTTTAAAATCTGAAATTTGACTATTTTGATATTTAGTGATTTCTTGAATTGGCCATATTATTCTTTTTTTTCAACGGATTTTTGAAAACTTATTATTTAGACTGTCCAATAATTGCTCTTTCGAATGGCATTGGTTTTGTCTAAATTACCAAAACGTAACAAATATAAAATGGGTTGAAATTAAGGAAAAACGCTTAAAAATCAAAGATTATTGGATTCAAATGGACACAAAACGATTGTTTTTTAAGCGATTTAGACAAAATCAAAACCAATCGAAAGAGCAAATATTGATCAATCTAAAAAACAAGAGTTTCGGAAAATCCGTTTAAAATCATGGAAAATAGGGCAAATTCAAAAATCGTCTTATATCAAAAAGCGTATTTTTAAAATCTGAAATTTGACTATTTTGATATTGTGTGATTTCTACAATTGGCCATATTATTCTTGTTTTTCAACGGATTTTTGAAAACTCTTATTATTTAGACTGTCCAATAATGGCTCTTTCGAATGACATTGGTTTTGTCTAAATTGCCAAAACGTAACAAATATGAAATGGTTGAACTTAAGCAAAAACGCTTAAAAATCAAAGATTATTGGATTCAAATGGACACAAAACGTTTGATTTTTAAGTGATTTAGACAAAATCAACACCTATTGAAAGAGCAAATATTGATCAATCTAAAAAACCATAGTTTTGGAAAATCCGTTTAAAAACATGGAAAATAAGGCAAATTCAAAAATCATCTTATATCAAAAGCGTATTTTTAAAATCTGAAATTTGACTATTTAGATATTGTATGATTTCTTGATTTGGCCATATTATTTTTATTTTTCAACGGATTTTTGAAAACTCTTATTATTTAGGCTGTCAAATAATTGCTATTTCGAATGACATTGGTTTTGTCTAAACTGCCAAAACGTAACAAATATAAAATGGGTTGAAATTAAGAAAAAACGCTTAAAAATCAAAGATTATTGGATTCAAATGGACACAAAACGATTGATTTTTAAGCGATTTAGACAAAATCAAAACCTATCGAAAGAGCAAATATTGATCAATCTAAAAAACAAGCGTTTCGGAAAATCCGTTGAAAAACATGGAAAATACGGCAAATTCAAAAATCGTCTTATATCAAAAGGCGTATTTTTAAAATCTGAAATTTGACTATTTTTATATTGTGTGACTTCTACACTTGGCCATATAATTCTTGTTTTTCAACGGATTTTTGAAAACTCTTATTATTTAGACTGTCCAATAATTGCTCTTTCGAATGAGTTTGGTTTTGTCTAAATTGAAAAAACGAAACAAATATAAAATGGGTTGAAATTAAGCAAAAACGCTTAAAAATCAAAGATTATTGGATTGAAATGGACACAAAACATTTGATTTTTTAGCGATTTAGACAAAATCAAAACCAATCGAAAGAGCAAATATTGATCAATCTAAAAAACAAGCGTTTTGGAAAATCCGTTGAAAAACATGGAAAATACGGCAAATTCAAATATCATCTTATATCAAAAAGCGTATTTTTAAAATCTGAAATTTGACTATTTTGATATTGTGTGATTTCTACAATTGGCCATATTATTCTTGTTTTTCAACGGATTTTTGAAAACTCTTATTATTTAGACTGTCCAATAATGGCTCTTTCGAATGACCTTGGTTTTGTCTAAATTGCCAAAACGTAACAAATATAAAATGGGTTGAAATTAAGCAAAAACGCTTAAAAATCAAAGATTATTGGATTCAAATGGACACAAAACGATTGATTTTTAAGCGATTTAGACAAAATCAAAACCAATCGAAAGGGCAAATATTGATCAATCTAAAAAACAAGCGTTTTGGAAAATCCGTTGAAAAACATGGAAAATACGACAAATTCAAAAATCGTCTTATATCAAAAAGCGTATTTTTAAAATCTGAAATTTGACTATTTTGATATTGTGTGATTTCTACAATTGGCCATATTATTCTTGTTTTTCAACGGATTTTTGAAACTCTTATTATTTAGACTGTCCAATAATTGCTCTTTCGAATGAGATTTGTTTTGTCTAAATTGAAAAAACGTAACAAATATAAAATGGGTTGAAATTAAGCAAAAACGCTTAAAAATCAAAGATTATTGGATTGAAATGGACACAAAACATTTGATTTTTTAGCGATTTAGACAAAATCAAAACCAATCGAAAGAGCAAATAAGGATCAATCTAAAAAACAAGAGTTTTGGAAAATCCGTTGAAAAACATGGAAAATACGGCAAATTCAAAAATCATCTTATGTCAAAAAGCGTATTTTTAAAATCTGAAATTTGACTATTTTGATATTGTGTGTTTTCTACAATTGGCCATATTATTCATGTTTTTCAACGGATTTTTGAAAACTCTTATTATTTAGACTGTCCAATAATTGCTCTTTCGAATGACATTGGTCTTGTCTAAATTGCCAAAACGTAACAAATATAAAATGGGTTGAAATTAAGCAAAAACGCTTAAAAATCAAAGATTATTGGATTCAAATGGACACAAAACGATTGATTTTTAAGCGATTTAGACAAAATCAAAACCTATCGAAAGAGCAAATATTGATCAATCTAAAAAACAAGCGTTTCGGAAAATCCGTTGAAAAACATGGAAAATACGGCAAATTCAAAAATCGTCTTATATCAAAAAGCGTATTTTTAAAATCTGAAATTTGACTATTTTGATATTGTGTGACTTCTACACTTGGCCATATTATTCTTGTTTTTCAACGGATTTTTGAAAACTCTTATTATTTAGACTGTCCAATAATTGCTCTTTCGAATGACATTGGTTTTGTCTAAATTGAAAAAAACGAAACAAATATAAAATGGGTTGAAATTAAGCAAAAACGCTTAAAAATCAAAGATTATTGGATTGAAATGGACACAAAACATTTGATTTTTTAGCGATTTAGACAAAATCAAAACCAATCGAAAGAGCAAATATTGATCAATCTAAAAAACAAGCGTTTTGGAAAATCCGTTGAAAAACATGGAAAATACGGCAAATTCAAATATCATCTTATATCAAAAAGCGTATTTTTAAAATCTGAAATTTGACTATTTTGATATTGTGTGATTTCTACAATTGGCCATATTATTCTTGTTTTTCAACGGATTTTTGAAAACTCTTATTATTTAGACTGTCCAATAATGGCTCTTTCGAATGACCTTGGTTTTGTCTAAATTGCCAAAACGTAACAAATATAAAATGGGTTGAAATTAAGCAAAAACGCTTAAAAATCAAAGATTATTGGATTCAAATGGACACAAAACGATTGATTTTTAAGCGATTTAGACAAAATCAAAACCAATCGAAAGAGCAAATATTGATCAATCTAAAAAACAAGCGTTTTGGAAAATCCGTTGAAAAACATGGAAAATACGGCAAATTCAAAAATCGTCTTATATCAAAAAGCGTATTTTTAAAATCTGAAATTTGACTATTTTGATATTGTGTGATTTCTACAATTGGCCATATTATTCTTGTTTTTCAACGGATTTTTGAAAACTCTTATTATTTAGACTGTCCAATAATGGCTCTTTCGAATGACATTGGTTTTGTCTAAATTGCCAAAACGTAACAAATATGAAATAGGTTGAACTTAAGCAAAAACGCTTAAAAATCAAAGATTATTGGATTCAAATGGACACAAAACGTTTGATTTTTAAGTGATTTAGACAAAATCAACACCTATTGAAAGAGCAAATATTGATCAATCTAAAAAACAAGAGTTTTGGAAAATCCGTTGAAAAACATGGAAAATACGGCAAATTCAAAAATCATCTTATGTCAAAAAGCGTATTTTTAAAATCTGAAATTTGACTATTTTGATATTGTGTGACTTCTACACTTGGCCATATTATTCTTGTTTTTCAACGGATTTTTGAAAACTCTTATTATTTAGACTGTCCAATAATTGCTCTTTCGAATGACATTGGTTTTGTCTAAATTGAAAAAACGAAACAAATATAAAATGGGTTGAAATTAAGCAAAAACGCTTAAAAATCAAAGATTATTGGATTGAAATGGACACAAAACATTTGATTTTTTAGCGATTTAGACAAAATCAAAACCAATCGAAAGAGCAAATATTGATCAATCTAAAAAACAAACGTTTTGGAAAATCCGTTGAAAAACATGGAAAATACGGCAAATTCAAATATCATCTTATATCAAAAAGCGTATTTTTAAAATCTGAAATTTGACTATTTTGATATTGTGTGATTTCTACAATTGGCCATATTATTCTTGTTTTTCAACGGATTTTTGAAAACTCTTATTATTTAGACTGTCCAATAATGGCTCTTTCGAATGACCTTGGTTTTGTCTAAATTGCCAAAACGTAACAAATATAAAATGGGTTGAAATTAAGCAAAAACGCTTAAAAATCAAAGATTATTGGATTCAAATGGACACAAAACGATTGATTTTTAAGCGATTTAGACAAAATCAAAACCAATCGAAAGAGCAAATATTGATCAATCTAAAAAACAAACGTTTTGGAAAATCCGTTGAAAAACATGGAAAATACGACAAATTCAAAAATCGTCTTATATCAAAAAGGGTATTTTTAAAATCTGAAATTTGACTATTTTGATATTGTGTGATTTCTACAATTGGCCATATTATTCTTGTTTTTCAACGGATTTTTGAAAACTCTTATTATTTAGACTGTCCAATAATTGCTCTTTCGAATGAGATTTGTTTTGTCTAAATTGAAAACACGTAACAAATATAAAATGGGTTGAAATTAAGCAAAAACGCTTAAAAATCAAAGATTATTGGATTGAAATGGACACAAAACATTTGACTTTTTAGCGATTTAGACAAAATCAAAACCAATCGAAAGAGCAAATAAGGATTAATCTAAAAAACAAGAGTTTTGGAAAATCCGTTGAAAAACATGGAAAATACGGCAAATTCAAAAATCATCTTATGTCAAAAAGCGTATTTTTAAAATCTGAAATTTGACTATTTTGATATTGTGTGTTTTCTACAATTGGCCATATTATACATGTTTTTCAACGGATTTTTGAAAACTCTTATTATTTAGACTGTCCAATAATTGCTCTTTCGAATGACATTGGTTTTGTCTAAATTGCCAAAACGTAACAAATATAAAATGGGTTGAAATTAAGCAAAAACGCTTAAAAATCAAAGATTATTGGATTCAAATGGACACAAAACGATTGATTTTTAAGCGATTTAGACAAAATCAAAACCAATCAAAAGAGCAAATATGATCAATCTAAAAAACAAGCGTTTCGGAAAATCCGTTGAAAATCATGGAAAATAGGGCAAATTCAAAAATCGTCTTATATCAAAAAGCGTATTTTTAAAATCTGAAATTTGACTATTTTGATATTGTGTGATTTCTACAATTGGCCACATATTATTCTTGTTTTTCAACGGATTTTTGAAAACTCTTATTATTTAGACTGTCCAATAATGGCTCTTTCAAATGACATTGGTTTTGTCTAAACTGCCAAAACGTAACAAATATGAAATGGGTTGAACTTAAGCAAAAACGCTTAAAAATCAAAGATTATTGGATTCAAATGGACACAAAACGTTTGATTTTTAAGTGATTTAGAAAAATCAACACATATTGAAAGAGCAAATATTGATCAATCTAAAAAACCATAGTTTTGGAAAATCCGTTGAAAAACATGGAAAATACGACAAATTCAAAAATCGTCTTATATCAAAAAGCGTATTTTTAAAATCTGAAATTTGACTATTTTGATATTGTGTGATTTCTACAATTGGCCATATTATTCTTGTTTTTCAACGGATTTTTGAAAACTCTTATTATTTAGACTGTCCAATAATGGCTCTTTCGAATGACATTGGTTTTGTCTAAACTGCCAAAACGTAACAAATATGAAATGGGTTGAACTTAAGCAAAAACGCTTAAAAATCAAAGATTATTGGATTCAAATGGACACAAAACGTTTGATTTTTAAGTGATTTAGACAAAATCAACACCTATTGAAAGAGCAAATATTGATCAATCTAAAAAACCATAGTTTTGGAAAATCCGTTGAAAAACATGGAAAATACGACAAATTCAAAAATCGTCTTATATCAAAAAGCGTATTTTTAAAATCTGAAATTTGACTATTTTGATATTGTGTGATTTCTACAATTGGCCATATTATTCTTGTTTTTCAACGGATTTTTGAAAACTCTTATTATTTAGACTGTCCAATAATTGCTCTTTCGAATGAGATTGGTTTTGTCTAAATTGAAAAAAAGAAACAAATATAAAATGGGTTGAAATTAAGCAAAAACGCTTAAAAATAAAGATAATTGGATTGAAATGGACACAAAACATTTGATTTTTTAGCGATTTAGACAAAATCAAAACCAATCGAAAGAGCAAATATTGATCAATCTAAAAAACAAGCGTTTTGGAAAATCCGTTGAAAAACATGGAAAATACGACAAATTCAAAAATCGTCTTATATCAAAAAGGGTATTTTTAAAATCTGAAATTTGACTATTTTGATATTGTGTGATTTCTACAATTGGCCATATTATTCTTGTTTTTCAACGGATTTTTGAAAACTCTTATTATTTAGACTGTCCAATAATTGCTCTTTCAAATGAGATTTGTTTTGTCTAAATTGAAAACACGTAACAAATATAAAATGGGTTGAAATTAAGCAAAAACGCTTAAAAATCAAAGATTATTGGATTGAAATGGACACAAAACATTTGACTTTTTAGCGATTTAGACAAAATCAAAACCAATCGAAAGAGCAAATAAGGATTAATCTAAAAAACAAGAGTTTTGGAAAATCCGTTGAAAAACATGGAAAATACGGCAAATTCAAAAATCATCTTATGTCAAAAAGCGTATTTTTAAAATCTGAAATTTGACTATTTTGATATTGTGTGTTTTCTACAATTGGCCATATTATACATGTTTTTCAACGGATTTTTGAAAACTCTTATTATTTAGACTGTCCAATAATTGCTCTTTCGAATGACATTGGTTTTGTCTAAATTGCCAAAACGTAACAAATATAAAATGGGTTGAAATTAAGCAAAAACGCTTAAAAATCAAAGATTATTGGATTCAAATGGACACAAAACGATTGATTTTTAAGCGATTTAGACAAAATCAAAACCAATCAAAAGAGCAAATATGATCAATCTAAAAAACAAGCGTTTCGGAAAATCCGTTGAAAATCATGGAAAATAGGGCAAATTCAAAAATCGTCTTATATCAAAAAGCGTATTTTTAAAATCTGAAATTTGACTATTTTGATATTGTGTGATTTCTACAATTGGCCACATATTATTCTTGTTTTTCAACGGATTTTTGAAAACTCTTATTATTTAGACTGTCCAATAATGGCTCTTTCAAATGACATTGGTTTTGTCTAAACTGCCAAAACGTAACAAATATGAAATGGGTTGAACTTAAGCAAAAACGCTTAAAAATCAAAGATTATTGGATTCAAATGGACACAAAACGTTTGATTTTTAAGTGATTTAGAAAAATCAACACATATTGAAAGAGCAAATATTGATCAATCTAAAAAACCATAGTTTTGGAAAATCCGTTGAAAAACATGGAAAATACGACAAATTCAAAAATCGTCTTATATCAAAAAGCGTATTTTTAAAATCTGAAATTTGACTATTTTGATATTGTGTGATTTCTACAATTGGCCATATTATTCTTGTTTTTCAACGGATTTTTGAAAACTCTTATTATTTAGACTGTCCAATAATGGCTCTTTCGAATGACATTGGTTTTGTCTAAACTGCCAAAACGTAACAAATATGAAATGGGTTGAACTTAAGCAAAAACGCTTAAAAATCAAAGATTATTGGATTCAAATGGACACAAAACGTTTGATTTTTAAGTGATTTAGACAAAATCAACACCTATTGAAAGAGCAAATATTGATCAATCTAAAAAACCATAGTTTTGGAAAATCCGTTGAAAAACATGGAAAATACGACAAATTCAAAAATCGTCTTATATCAAAAAGCGTATTTTTAAAATCTGAAATTTGACTATTTTGATATTGTGTGATTTCTACAATTGGCCATATTATTCTTGTTTTTCAACGGATTTTTGAAAACTCTTATTATTTAGACTGTCCAATAATTGCTCTTTCGAATGAGATTGGTTTTGTCTAAATTGAAAAAAAGAAACAAATATAAAATGGGTTGAAATTAAGCAAAAACGCTTAAAAATAAAGATTATTGGATTGAAATGGACACAAAACATTTGATTTTTTAGCGATTTAGACAAAATCAAAACCAATCGAAAGAGCAAATATTGATCAATCTAAAAAACAAGCGTTTTGGAAAATCCGTTGAAAAACATGGAAAATACGGCAAATTCAAATATCATCTTATATCAAAAAGCGTATTTTTTAAAATCTGAAATTTGACTATTTTGATATTGTGTGATTTCTACTATTGGCCATATTATTCTTGTTTTTTCAACGGATTTTTGAAAACTCTTATTATTTAGACTGTCCAATAATGGCTCTTTCGAATGACATTGGTTTTGTCTAAATTGCCAAAACGTAACAAATATGAAATGGGTTGAACTTAAGCAAAAACGCTTAAAAATCAAAGATTATTGGATTCAAATGGACACAAAACGTTTGATTTTTAAGTGATTTAGACAAAATCAACACCTATTGAAAGAGCAAATATTGATCAATCTAAAAAACCATAGTTTTGGAAAATCCGTTGAAAAACATGGAAAATACGACAAATTCAAAAATCGTCTTATATCAAAAAGCGTATTTTTAAAATCTGAAATTTGACTATTTTGATATTGTGTGATTTCTACAATTGGCCATATTATTCTTGTTTTTCAACGGATTTTTGAAAACTCTTATTATTTAGACTGTCCAATAATTGCTCTTTCGAATGAGATTGGTTTTGTCTAAATTGAAAAAAAGAAACAAATATAAAATGGGTTGAAATTAAGCAAAAACGCTTAAAAATAAAGATTATTGGATTGAAATGGACACAAAACATTTGATTTTTTAGCGATTTAGACAAAATCAAAACCAATCGAAAGAGCAAATATTGATCAATCTAAAAAACAAGCGTTTTGGAAAATCCGTTGAAAAACATGGAAAATACGGCAAATTCAAATATCATCTTATATCAAAAAGCGTATTTTTTAAAATCTGAAATTTGACTATTTTGATATTGTGTGATTTCTACTATTGGCCATATTATTCTTGTTTTTTCAACGGATTTTTGAAAACTCTTATTATTTAGACTGTCCAATAATGGCTCTTTCGAATGACATTGGTTTTGTCTAAATTGCCAAAACGTAACAAATATGAAATGGGTTGAACTTAAGCAAAAACGCTTAAAAATCAAAGATTATTTTATTCAAATGGACACAAAACGTTTGATTTTTAAGTGATTTAGACAAAATCAACACCTATTGAAAGAGCAAATATTGATCAATCTAAAAAACCATAGTTTTGGAAAATCCGTTGAAAAACATGGAAAATACGACAAATTCAAAAATCGTCTTATATCAAAAAGCGTATTTTTAAAATCTGAAATTTGACTATTTTGATATTGTGTGATTTCTACAATTGGCCATATTATTCTTGTTTTTCAACGGATTTTTGAAAACTCTTATTATTTAGACTGTCCAATAATTGCTCTTTCGAATGAGATTGGTTTTGTCTAAATTGAAAAAAAGAAACAAATATAAAATGGGTTGAAATTAAGCAAAAATGCTTAAAAATCAAAGATTATTGGATTGAAATGGACACAAAACATTTGATTTTTAAGTGATTTAGACAAAATCAACACCTATTGAAAGAGCAAATATTGATCAATCTAAAAAACCATAGTTTTGGAAAATCCGTTTAAAAACATGGAAAATAAGGCAAATTCAAAAATCATCTTATATCAAAAGCGTATTTTTAAAATCTGAAATTTGACTATTTAGATATTGTATGATTTCTTGATTTGGCCATATTATTTTTATTTTTCAACGGATTTTTGAAAACTCTTATTATTTAGGCTGTCAAATAATTGCTATTTCGAATGACATTGGTTTTGTCTAAACTGCCAAAACGTAACAAATATAAAATGGGTTGAAATTAAGAAAAAACGCTTAAAAATCAAAGATTATTGGATTCAAATGGACACAAAACGATTGATTTTTAAGCGATTTAGACAAAATCAAAACCAATCGAAAGAGCAAATATTGATCAATCTAAAAAACAAGCGTTTTGGAAAATCCGTTGAAAAACATGGAAAATACGACAAATTCAAAAATCGTCTTATATCAAAAAGCGTATTTTTAAAATCTGAAATTTGACTATTTTGATATTGTGTGATTTCTACAATTGGCCATATTATTCTTGTTTTTCAACGGATTTTTGAAACTCTTATTATTTAGACTGTCCAATAATTGCTCTTTCGAATGACATTGGTCTTGTCTAAATTGCCAAAACGTAACAAATATAAAATGGGTTGAAATTAAGCAAAAACGCTTAAAAATCAAAGATTATTGGATTCAAATGGACACAAAACGATTGATTTTTAAGCGATTTAGACAAAATCAAAACCTATCGAAAGAGCAAATATTGATCAATCTAAAAAACAAGCGTTTCGGAAAATCCGTTGAAAAACATGGAAAATACGGCAAATTCAAAAATCGTCTTATATCAAAAAGCGTATTTTTAAAATCTGAAATTTGACTATTTTGATATTGTGTGACTTCTACACTTGGCCATATTATTCTTGTTTTTCAACGGATTTTTGAAAACTCTTATTATTTAGACTGTCCAATAATTGCTCTTTCGAATGACATTGGTTTTGTCTAAATTGAAAAAAACGAAACAAATATAAAATGGGTTGAAATTAAGCAAAAACGCTTAAAAATCAAAGATTATTGGATTGAAATGGACACAAAACATTTGATTTTTTAGCGATTTAGACAAAATCAAAACCAATCGAAAGAGCAAATATTGATCAATCTAAAAAACAAGCGTTTTGGAAAATCCGTTGAAAAACATGGAAAATACGGCAAATTCAAATATCATCTTATATCAAAAAGCGTATTTTTAAAATCTGAAATTTGACTATTTTGATATTGTGTGATTTCTACAATTGGCCATATTATTCTTGTTTTTCAACGGATTTTTGAAAACTCTTATTATTTAGACTGTCCAATAATGGCTCTTTCGAATGACCTTGGTTTTGTCTAAATTGCCAAAACGTAACAAATATAAAATGGGTTGAAATTAAGCAAAAACGCTTAAAAATCAAAGATTATTGGATTCAAATGGACACAAAACGATTGATTTTTAAGCGATTTAGACAAAATCAAAACCAATCGAAAGAGCAAATATTGATCAATCTAAAAAACAAGCGTTTTGGAAAATCCGTTGAAAAACATGGAAAATACGGCAAATTCAAAAATCGTCTTATATCAAAAAGCGTATTTTTAAAATCTGAAATTTGACTATTTTGATATTGTGTGATTTCTACAATTGGCCATATTATTCTTGTTTTTCAACGGATTTTTGAAAACTCTTATTATTTAGACTGTCCAATAATGGCTCTTTCGAATGACATTGGTTTTGTCTAAATTGCCAAAACGTAACAAATATGAAATAGGTTGAACTTAAGCAAAAACGCTTAAAAATCAAAGATTATTGGATTCAAATGGACACAAAACGTTTGATTTTTAAGTGATTTAGACAAAATCAACACCTATTGAAAGAGCAAATATTGATCAATCTAAAAAACAAGAGTTTTGGAAAATCCGTTGAAAAACATGGAAAATACGGCAAATTCAAAAATCATCTTATGTCAAAAAGCGTATTTTTAAAATCTGAAATTTGACTATTTTGATATTGTGTGACTTCTACACTTGGCCATATTATTCTTGTTTTTCAACGGATTTTTGAAAACTCTTATTATTTAGACTGTCCAATAATTGCTCTTTCGAATGACATTGGTTTTGTCTAAATTGAAAAAACGAAACAAATATAAAATGGGTTGAAATTAAGCAAAAACGCTTAAAAATCAAAGATTATTGGATTGAAATGGACACAAAACATTTGATTTTTTAGCGATTTAGACAAAATCAAAACCAATCGAAAGAGCAAATATTGATCAATCTAAAAAACAAGCGTTTTGGAAAATCCGTTGAAAAACATGGAAAATACGGCAAATTCAAATATCATCTTATATCAAAAAGCGTATTTTTAAAATCTGAAATTTGACTATTTTGATATTGTGTGATTTCTACAATTGGCCATATTATTCTTGTTTTTCAACGGATTTTTGAAAACTCTTATTATTTAGACTGTCCAATAATGGCTCTTTCGAATGACCTTGGTTTTGTCTAAATTGCCAAAACGTAACAAATATAAAATGGGTTGAAATTAAGCAAAAACGCTTAAAAATCAAAGATTATTGGATTCAAATGGACACAAAACGATTGATTTTTAAGCGATTTAGACAAAATCAAAACCAATCGAAAGAGCAAATATTGATCAATCTAAAAAACAAGCATTTTGGAAAATCCGTTGAAAAACATGGAAAATACGGCAAATTCAAAAATCGTCTTATATCAAAAAGCGTATTTTTAAAATCTGAAATTTGACTATTTTGATATTGTGTGATTTCTACAATTGGCCATATTATTCTTGTTTTTCAACGGATTTTTGAAAACTCTTATTATTTAGACTGTCCAATAATTGCTCTTTCGAATGACATTGGTTTTGTCTAAATTGAAAAAACGAAACAAATATAAAATGGGTTGAAATTAAGCAAAAACGCTTAAAAATCAAAGATTATTGGATTGAAATGGACACAAAACGTTTGATTTTTTAGCGATTTAGACAAAATCAAAACCAATCGAAAGAGCAAATATTGATCAATCTAAAAAACAAACGTTTTGGAAAATCCGTTGAAAAACATGGAAAATACGGCAAATTCAAATATCATCTTATATCAAAAAGCGTATTTTTAAAATCTGAAATTTGACTATTTTGATATTGTGTGATTTCTACAATTGGCCATATTATTCTTGTTTTTCAACGGATTTTTGAAAACTCTTATTATATAGACTGTCCAATAATGGCTCTTTCGAATGACCTTGGTTTTGTCTAAATTGCCAAAACGTAACAAATATAAAATGGGTTTAAATTAAGCAAAAACGCTTAAAAATCAAAGATTATTGGATTCAAATGGACACAAAACGATTGATTTTTAAGCGATTTAGACAAAATCAAAACCAATCGAAAGAGCAAATATTGATCAATCTAAAAAACAAGCGTTTTGGAAAATCCGTTGAAAAACATGGAAAATACGACAAATTCAAAAATCGTCTTATATCAAAAAGGGTATTTTTAAAATCTGAAATTTGACTATTTTGATATTGTGTGATTTCTACAATTGGCCATATTATTCTTGTTTTTCAACGGATTTTTGAAAACTCTTATTATTTAGACTGTCCAATAATTGCTCTTTCGAATGAGATTTGTTTTGTCTAAATTGAAAAAACGTAACAAATATAAAATGGGTTGAAATTAAGCAAAAACGCTTAAAAATCAAAGATTATTGGATTGAAATGGACACAAAACATTTGACTTTTTAGCGATTTAGACAAAATCAAAACCAATCGAAAGAGCAAATAAGGATCAATCTAAAAAACAAGAGTTTTGGAAAATCCGTTGAAAAACATGGAAAATACGGCAAATTCAAAAATCATCTTATGTCAAAAAGCGTATTTTTAAAATCTGAAATTTGACTATTTTGATATTGTGTGTTTTCTACAATTGGCCATATTATTCATGTTTTTCAACGGATTTTTGAAAACTCTTATTATTTAGACTGTCCAATAATTGCTCTTTCGAATGACATTGGTTTTGTCTAAATTGCCAAAACGTAACAAATATAAAATGGGTTGAAATTAAGCAAAAACGCTTAAAAATCAAAGATTATTGGATTCAAATGGACACAAAACGATTGATTTTTAAGCGATTTAGACAAAATCAAAACCAATCAAAAGAGCAAATATTGATCAATCTAAAAAACAAGCGTTTCGTAAAATCCGTTGAAAATCATGGAAAATAGGGCAAATTCAAAAATCGTCTTATATCAAAAAGCGTATTTTTAAAATCTGAAATTTGACTATTTTGATATTGTGTGATTTCTACAATTGGCCATATTATTCTTGTTTTTCAACGGATTTTTGAAAACTCTTATTATTTAGACTGTCCAATAATGGCTCTTTCGAATGACATTGGTTTTGTCTAAACTGCCAAAACGTAACAAATATGAAATGGGTTGAACTTAAGCAAAAACGCTTAAAAATCAAAGATTATTGGATTCAAATGGACACAAAACGTTTGATTTTTAAGTGATTTAGACAAAATCAACACCTATTGAAAGAGCAAATATTGATCAATCTAAAAAACCATAGTTTTGGAAAATCCGTTGAAAAACATGGAAAATACGACAAATTCAAAAATCGTCTTATATCAAAAAGCGTATTTTTAAAATCTGAAATTTGACTATTTTGATATTGTGTGATTTCTACAATTGGCCATATTATTCTTGTTTTTCAACGGATTTTTGAAAACTCTTATTATTTAGACTGTCCAATAATGGCTCTTTCGAATGACATTGGTTTTGTCTAAACTGCCAAAACGTAACAAATATGAAATGGGTTGAACTTAAGCAAAAACGCTTAAAAATCAAAGATTATTGGATTCAAATGGACACAAAACGTTTGATTTTTAAGTGATTTAGACAAAATCAACACCTATTGAAAGAGCAAATATTGATCAATCTAAAAAACCATAGTTTTGGAAAATCCGTTGAAAAACATGGAAAATACGACAAATTCAAAAATCGTCTTATATCAAAAAGCGTATTTTTAAAATCTGAAATTTGACTATTTTGATATTGTGTGATTTCTACAATTGGCCATATTATTCTTGTTTTTCAACGGATTTTTGAAAACTCTTATTATTTAGACTGTCCAATAATTGCTCTTTCGAATGAGATTGGTTTTGTCTAAATTGAAAAAAGAAACAAATATAAAATGGGTTGAAATTAAGCAAAAACGCTTAAAAATAAAGATTATTGGATTGAAATGGACACAAAACATTTGATTTTTTAGCGATTTAGACAAAATCAAAACCAATCGAAAGAGCAAATATTGATCAATCTAAAAAACAAGCGTTTTGGAAAATCCGTTGAAAAACATGGAAAATACGACAAATTCAAAAATCGTCTTATATCAAAAAGGGTATTTTTAAAATCTGAAATTTGACTATTTTGATATTGTGTGATTTCTACAATTGGCCATATTATTCTTGTTTTTCAACGGATTTTTGAAAACTCTTATTATTTAGACTGTCCAATAATTGCTCTTTCGAATGAGATTTGTTTTGTCTAAATTGAAAACACGTAACAAATATGAAATGGGTTGAAATTAAGCAAAAACGCTTAAAAATCAAAGATTATTGGATTGAAATGGACACAAAACATTTGACTTTTTAGCGATTTAGACAAAATCAAAACCAATCGAAAGAGCAAATAAGGATTAATCTAAAAAACAAGAGTTTTGGAAAATCCGTTGAAAAACATGGAAAATACGGCAAATTCAAAAATCATCTTATGTCAAAAAGCGTATTTTTAAAATCTGAAATTTGACTATTTTGATATTGTGTGTTTTCTACAATTGGCCATATTATACATGTTTTTCAACGGATTTTTGAAAACTCTTATTATTTAGACTGTCCAATAATTGCTCTTTCGAATGACATTGGTTTTGTCTAAATTGCCAAAACGTAACAAATATAAAATGGGTTGAAATTAAGCAAAAACGCTTAAAAATCAAAGATTATTGGATTCAAATGGACACAAAACGATTGATTTTTAAGCGATTTAGACAAAATCAAAACCAATCAAAAGAGCAAATATGATCAATCTAAAAAACAAGCGTTTCGGAAAATCCGTTGAAAATCATGGAAAATAGGGCAAATTCAAAAATCGTCTTATATCAAAAAGCGTAATTTTAAAATCTGAAATTTGACTATTTTGATATTGTGTGATTTCTACAATTGGCCACATATTATTCTTGTTTTTCAACGGATTTTTGAAAACTCTTATTATTTAGACTGTCCAATAATGGCTCTTTCAAATGACATTGGTTTTGTCTAAACTGCCAAAACGTAACAAATATGAAATGGGTTGAACTTAAGCAAAAACGCTTAAAAATCAAAGATTATTGGATTCAAATGGACACAAAACGTTTGATTTTTAAGTGATTTAGAAAAATCAACACATATTGAAAGAGCAAATATTGATCAATCTAAAAAACCATAGTTTTGGAAAATCCGTTGAAAAACATGGAAAATACGACAAATTCAAAAATCGTCTTATATCAAAAAGCGTATTTTTAAAATCTGAAATTTGACTATTTTGATATTGTGTGATTTCTACAATTGGCCATATTATTCTTGTTTTTCAACGGATTTTTGAAAACTCTTATTATTTAGACTGTCCAATAATGGCTCTTTCGAATGACATTGGTTTTGTCTAAACTGCCAAAACGTAACAAATATGAAATGGGTTGAACTTAAGCAAAAACGCTTAAAAATCAAAGATTATTGGATTCAAATGGACACAAAACGTTTGATTTTTAAGTGATTTAGACAAAATCAACACCTATTGAAAGAGCAAATATTGATCAATCTAAAAAACCATAGTTTTGGAAAATCCGTTGAAAAACATGGAAAATACGACAAATTCAAAAATCGTCTTATATCAAAAAGCGTATTTTTAAAATCTGAAATTTGACTATTTTGATATTGTGTGATTTCTACAATTGGCCATATTATTCTTGTTTTTCAACGGATTTTTGAAAACTCTTATTATTTAGACTGTCCAATAATTGCTCTTTCGAATGAGATTGGTTTTGTCTAAATTGAAAAAAAGAAACAAATATAAAATGGGTTGAAATTAAGCAAAAACGCTTAAAAATAAAGATTATTGGATTGAAATGAACACAAAACATTTGATTTTTTAGCGATTTAGACAAAATCAAAACCAATCGAAAGAGCAAATATTGATCAATCTAAAAAACAAGCGTTTTGGAAAATCCGTTGAAAAACATGGAAAATACGGCAAATTCAAATATCATCTTATATCAAAAAGCGTATTTTTTAAAATCTGAAATTTGACTATTTTGATATTGTGTGATTTCTACTATTGGCCATATTATTCTTGTTTTTTCAACGGATTTTTGAAAACGCTTATTATTTAGACTGTCCAATAATGGCTCTTTCGAATGACATTGGTTTTGTCTAAATTGCCAAAACGTAACAAATATGAAATGGGTTGAACTTAAGCAAAAACGCTTAAAAATCAAAGATTATTTTATTCAAATGGACACAAAACGTTTGATTTTTAAGTGATTTAGACAAAATCAACACCTATTGAAAGAGCAAATATTGATCAATCTAAAAAACCATAGTTTTGGAAAATCCGTTGAAAAACATGGAAAATACGACAAATTCAAAAATCGTCTTATATCAAAAAGCGTATTTTTAAAATCTGAAATTTGACTATTTTGATATTGTGTGATTTCTACAATTGGCCATATTATTCTTGTTTTTCAACGAATTTTTGAAAACTCTTATTATTTAGACTGTCCAATAATTGCTCTTTCGAATGAGATTGGTTTTGTCTAAATTGAAAAAAAGAAACAAATATAAAATGGGTTGAAATTAAGCAAAAATGCTTAAAAATAAAGATTATTGGATTGAAATGGACACAAAACATTTGATTTTTTAGCGATTTAGACAAAATCAAAACCAATCGAAAGAGCAAATATTGATCAATCTAAAAAACAAGCGTTTTGGAAAATCCGTTGAAAAACATGGAAAATACGGCAAATTCAAATATCATCTTATATCAAAAAGCGTATTTTTAAAATCTGAAATTTGACTATTTTGATATTGTGTGATTTCTACAATTGGCCATATTATTCTTGTTTTTCAACGGATTTTTGAAAACTCTTATTATTTAGACTGTCCAATAATGGCTCTTTCGAATGACCTTGGTTTTGTCTAAATTGCCAAAATGTAACAAATATAAAATGGGTTGAAATTAAGCAAAAACGCTTAAAAATCAAAGATTATTGGATTCAAATGGACACAAAACGATTGATTTTTAAGCGATTTAGACAAAATTAAAACCAAACGAAAGAGCAAATATTGATCAATCTAAAAAACAAGCGTTTTGGAAAATCCGTTGAAAAACATGGAAAATACGACAAATTCAAAAATCGTCTTATATCAAAAAGCGTATTTTTAAAATCTGAAATTTGACTATTTTGATATTGTGTGATTTCTACAATTGGCCATATTATTCTTGTTTTTCAACGGATTTTTGAAAACTCTTATTATTTAGACTGTCCAATAATTGCTCTTTCGAATGAGATTTGTTTTGTCTAAATTGAAAAAACGTAACAAATATAAAATGGGTTGAAATTAAGCAAAAACGCTTAAAAATCAAAGATTATTGGATTGAAATGGACACAAAACATTTGATTTTTTAGCGATTTAGACAAAATCAAAACCAATCGAAAGAGCAAATAAGGATCAATCTAAAAAACAAGAGTTTTGGAAAATCCGTTGAAAAACATGGAAAATACGGCAAATTCAAAAATCATCTTATGTCAAAAAGCGTACTTTTAAAATCTGAAATTTGACTATTTTGATATTGTGTGTTTTCTACAATTGGCCATATTATTCATGTTTTTCAACGGATTTTTGAAAACTCTTATTATTTAGACTGTCCAATAATTGCTCTTTCGAATGACATTGGTTTTGTCTAAATTGCCAAAACGTAACAAATATAAAATGGGTTGAAATTAAGCAAAAACGCTTAAAAATCAAAGATTATTGGATTCAAATGGACACAAAACGATTGATTTTTAAGCGATTTAGACAAAATCAAAACCAATCAAAAGAGCAAATATTGATCAATCTAAAAAACAAGCGTTTCGGAAAATCCGTTGAAAATCATGGAAAATAGGGCAAATTCAAAAATCGTCTTATATCAAAAAGCGTATTTTTAAAATCTGAAATTTGACTATTTTGATATTGTGTGATTTCTACAATTGGCCATATTATTCTTGTTTTTCAACGGATTTTTGAAAACTCTTATTATTTAGACTGTCCAATAATGGCTCTTTCGAATGACATTGGTTTTGTCTAAATTGCCAAAACGTAACAAATATGAAATGGGTTGAACTTAAGTAAAAACGCTTAAAAATCAAAGATTATTGGATTCAAATGGACACAAAACGTTTGATTTTTAAGAGATTTAGACAAAATCAACACCTATTGAAAGAGCAAATATTGATCAATCGAAAAAACCATAGTTTTGGAAAATCCGTTGAAAAACATGGAAAATACGACAAATTCAAAAATCGTCTTATATCAAAAAGCGTATTTTTAAAATCTGAAATTTGACTATTTTGATATTGTGTGATTTCTACAATTGGCCATATTATTCTTGTTTTTCAACGGATTTTTGAAAACTCTTATTATTTAGACTGTCCAATAATTGCTCTTTCGAATGAGATTGGTTTTGTCTAAATTGAAAAAAAGAAACAAATATAAAATGGGTTGAAATTAAGCAAAAACGCTTAAAAATAAAGATTATTGGATTGAAATGGACACAAAACATTTGATTTTTTAGCGATTTAGACAAAATCAAAACCAATCGAAAGAGCAAATATTGATCAATCTAAAAAACAAGCGTTTTGGAAAATCCGTTGAAAAACATGGAAAATACGGCAAATTCAAATATCATCTTATTTCAAAAAGCGTATTTTTAAAATCTGAAATTTGACTATTTTGATATTGTGTGATTTCTACAATTGGCCATATTATTCTTGTTTTTCAACGGATTTTTGAAAACTCTTATTATTTAGACTGTCCAATAATGGCTCTTTCGAATGACATTGGTTTTGTCTAAATTGCCAAAACGTAACAAATATGAAATGGGTTGAACTTAAGCAAAAACGCTTAAAAATCAAAGATTATTGGATTCAAATGGACACAAAACGTTTGATTTTTAAGTGATTTAGACAAAATCAACACCTATTGAAAGAGCAAATATTGATCAATCTAAAAAACCATAGTTTTGGAAAATCCGTTGAAAAACATGGAAAATACGACAATTCAAAAATCGTCTTATATCAAAAAGCGTATTTTTAAAATCTGAAATTTGACTATTTTGACATTGTGTGATTTCTACAATTGGCCATATTATTCTTGTTTTTCAACGGATTTTTGAAAACTCTTATTATTAAGACTGTCCAATAATGGCTCTTTCGAATGACATTGGTTTTGTCTAAATTGCCAAAACGTAACAAATATGAAATGGGTTGAACTTAAGCAAAAACGCTTAAAAATCAAAGATTATTGGATTCAAATGGACACAAAACGTTTGATTTTTAAGTGATTTAGACAAAATCAACACCTATTGAAAGAGCAAATATTGATCAATCTAAAAAACCATAATTTTGGAAAATCCGTTGAAAAACATGGAAAATACGACAAATTCAAAAATCGTCTTATATCAAAAAGCGTATTTTTAAAATCTGAAATTTGACTATTTTGATATTGTATGATTTCTACAATTGGCCATATTATTCTTGTTTTTCAACGGATTTTTGAAAACTCTTATTATTTAGACTGTCCAATAATTGCTCTTTCGAATGAGATTGGTTTTGTCTAAATTGAAAAAAAGAAACAAATATAAAATGGGTTGAAATTAAGCAAAAACGCTTAAAAATAAAGATTATTGGATTGAAATGGACACAAAACATTTGATTTTTTAGCGATTTAGACAAAATCAAAACCAATCGAAAGAGCAAATATTGATCAATCTAAAAAACAAGCGTTTTGGAAAATCCGTTGAAAAACATGGAAAATACGGCAAATTCAAATATCATCTTATATCAAAAAGCGTATTTTTAAAATCTGAAATTTGACTATTTTGATATTGTGTGATTTCTACAATTGGCCATATTATTCTTGTTTTTCAACGGATTTTTGAAAACTCTTATTATTTAGACTGTCCAATAATTGCTCTTTCGAATGAGATTTGTTTTGTCTAAATTGAAAAAACGTAACAAATATAAAATGGGTTGAAATTAAGCAAAAACGCTTAAAAATCAAAGATTATTGGATTGAAATGGACACAAAACATTTGATTTTTTAGCGATTTAGACAAAATCAAAACCAATCGAAAGAGCAAATAAGGATCAATCTAAAAAACAAGAGTTTTGGAAAATCCGTTGAAAAACATGGAAAATACGGCAAATTCAAAAATCATCTTATGTCAAAAAGCGTATTTTTAAAATCTGAAATTTGACTATTTTGATATTGTGTGTTTTCTACAATTGGCCATATTATTCATGTTTTTCAACGGATTTTTGAAAACTCTTATTATATAGACTGTCCAATAATTGCTCTTTCGAATGACATTGGTTTTGTCTAAATTGCCAAAACGTAACAAATATAAAATGGGTTGAAATTAAGCAAAAACGCTTAAAAATCAAAGATTATTGGATTCAAACGGACACAAAACGATTGATTTTTAAGCGATTTAGACAAAATCAAAACCAATCAAAAGAGCAAATATTGATCAATCTAAAAAACAAGCGTTTCGGAAAATCCGTTGAAAATCATGGAAAATAGGGCAAATTCAAAAATCGTCTTATATCAAAAAGCGTATTTTTAAAATCTGAAATTTGACTATTTTGATATTGTGTGATTTCTACAATTGGCCATATTATTCTTGTTTTTCAACGGATTTTTGAAAACTCTTATTATTTAGACTGTCCAATAATGGCTCTTTCGAATGACATTGGTTTTGTCTAAATTGCCAAAACGTAACAAATATGAAATGGGTTGAACTTAAGAAAAAACGCTTAAAAATCAAAGATTATTGGATTCAAATGGACACAAAACGTTTGATTTTTAAGTGATTTAGACAAAATCAACACCTATTGAAAGAGCAAATATTGATCAATCTAAAAAACCATAGTTTTGGAAAATCCGTTGAAAAACATGGAAAATACGACAAATTCAAAAATCGTCTTATATCAAAAAGCGTATTTTTAAAATCTGAAATTTGACTATTTTGATATTGTGTGATTTCTACAATTGGCCATATTATTCTTGTTTTTCAACGGATTTTTGAAAACTCTTATTATTTAGACTGTCCAATAATTGCTCTTTCGAATGAGATTGGTTTTGTCTAAATTGAAAAAAAGAAACAAATATAAAATGGGTTGAAATTAAGCAAAAACGCTTAAAAATAAAGATTATTGGATTGAAATGGACACAAAACATTTGATTTTTTAGCGATTTAGACAAAATCAAAACCAATCGAAAGAGCAAATATTGATCAATCTAAAAAACAAGCGTTTTGGAAAATCCATTGAAAAACATGGAAAATACGGCAAATTCAAATATCATCTTATTTCAAAAAGCGTATTTTTAAAATCTGAAATTTGACTATTTTGATATTGTGTGATTTCTACAATTGGCCATATTATTCTTGTTTTTCAACGGATTTTTGAAAACTCTTATTATTTAGACTGTCCAATAATGGCTCTTTCGAATGACATTGGTTTTGTGTAAATTGCCAAAACGTAACAAATATGAAATGGGTTGAACTTAAGCAAAAACGCTTAAAAATCAAAGATTATTGGATTCAAATGGACACAAAACGTTTGATTTTTAAGTGATTTAGACAAAATCAACACCTATTGAAAGAGCAAATATTGATCAATCTAAAAAACCATAGTTTTGGAAAATCCGTTGAAAAACATGGAAAATACGACAAATTCAAAAATCGTCTTATATCAAAAAGCGTATTTTTAAAATCTGAAATTTGAGTATTTTGATATTGTGTGATTTCTACAATTGGCCATATTATTCTTGTTTTTCAACGGATTTTTGAAAACTCTTATTATTTAGACTGTCCAATAATTGCTCTTTCGAATGAGATTGGTTTTGTCTAAATTGAAAAAAAGAAACAAATATAAAATGGGTTGAAATTAAGCAAAAACGCTTAAAAATAAAGATTATTGGATTGAAATGGACACAAAACATTTGATTTTTTAGCGATTTAGACAAAATCAAAACCAATCGAAAGAGCAAATATTGATCAATCTAAAAAACAAGCGTTTTGAAAAATCCGTTGAAAAACATGGAAAATACGGCAAATTCAAATATATTATTTCAAAAAGCGTATTTTTAAAATCTGAAATTTGACTATTTTGATATTGTGTGATTTCTACAATTGGCCATATTATTCTTGTTTTTCAACGGATTTTTGAAAACTCTTATTATTTAGACTGTCCAATAATGGCTCTTTCGAATGACATTGGTTTTGTCTAAATTGCCAAAACGTAACAAATATGAAATGGGTTGAACTTAAGCAAAAACGCTTAAAAATCAAAGATTATTGGATTCAAATGGACACAAAACGTTTGATTTTTAAGTGATTTAGACAAAAGCAACACCTATTGAAAGAGCAAATATTGATCAATCTAAAAAACCATAGTTTTGGAAAATCCGTTGAAAAACATGGAAAATACGACAAATTCAAAAATCGTCTTATATCAAAAAGCGTATTTTTAAAATCTGAAATTTGACTATTTTGATATTGTGTGATTTCTACAATTGGCCATATTATTCTTGTTTTTCAACGGATTTTTGAAAACTCTTATTATTTAGACTGTCCAATAATGGCTCTTTCGAATGACATTGGTTTTGTCTAAATTGCCAAAACGTAACAAATATGAAATGGGTTGAACTTAAGCAAAAACGCTTAAAAATCAAAGATTATTGGATTCAAATGGACACAAAACGTTTGATTTTTAAGTGATTTAGACAAAATCAACACCTATTGAAAGAGCAAATATTGATCAATCTAAAAAACCATAGTTTTGGAAAATCCGTTGAAAAACATGGAAAATACGACAAATTCAAAAATCGTCTTATATCAAAAAGCGTATTTTTAAAATCTGAAATTTGACTATTTTGATATTGTGTGATTTCTACAATTGGCCATATTATTCTTGTTTTTCAACGGATTTTTGAAAACTCTTATTATTTAGACTGTCCAATAATTGCTCTTTCGAATGAGATTGGTTTTGTCTAAATTGAAAAAAAGAAACAAATATAAAATGGGTTGAAATTAAGCAAAAACGCTTAAAAATAAAGATTATTGGATTGAAATGGACACAAAACATTTGATTTTTTAGCGATTTAGACAAAATCAAAACCAATCGAAAGAGCAAATAGTGATCAATCTAAAAAACAAGCGTTTTGGAAAATCCGTTGAAAAACATGGAAAATACGGCAAATTCAAATATCATCTTATATCAAAAAGCGTATTTTTAAAATCTGAAATTTGACTATTTTGATATTGTGTGATTTCTACAATTGGCCATATTATTCTTGTTTTTCAACGGATTTTTGAAAACTCTTATTATTTAGACTGTCCAATAATGGCTCTTTCGAATGACATTGGTTTTGTCTAAATTGCCAAAACGTAACAAATATAAAATGGGTTGAAATTAAGCAAAATCGCTTAAAAATCAAAGATTATTGGATTCAAATGGACACAAAACGATTGATTTTTAAGCGATTTAGACAAAATCAACACCTATTGAAAGAGCAAATATTGATCAATCTAAAAAACCATAGTTTTGGAAAATCCGTTGAAAAACATGGAAAATAATACAAATTCAAAAATCTTCTTATATCAAAAAGCGTATTTTTAAAATCTGAAATTTGACTATTTTGATATTGTGTGATTTCTACAATTGGCCATATTATTCTTGTTTTTCAACGGATTTTTGAAAACTCTTATTATTTAGACTGTCCAATAATGGCTCTTTCGAATGACATTGGTTTTGTCTAAATTGCCAAAACGTAACAAATATGAAATGGGTTGAACTTAAGCAAAAACTCTTAAAAATAAAGATTATTGGATTGAAATGGACACAAAACATTTGATTTTTTAGCGATTTAGACAAAATCAAAACCAATCGAAAGAGCAAATATTGATCAATCTAAAAAACAAGCGTTTTGGAAAATCCGTTGAAAAACATGGAAAATACGGCAAATTCAAATATCATCTTATATCAAAAAGCGTATTTTTAAAATCTGAAATTTGACTATTTTGATATTGTGTGATTTCTACAATTGGCCATATTATTCTGGTTTTTCAACGGATTTTTGAAAACTCTTATTATTTAGACTGTCCAATAATGGCTCTTTCGAATGACATTGGTTTTGTCTAAATTGCCAAAACGTAACAAATATAAAATGGGTTGAAATTAAGCAAAAACGCTTAAAAATCAAAGATTATTGGATTCAAATGGACACAAAACGATTGATTTTTAAGCGATTTAGACAAAATTAACACCTATTGAAAGAGCAAATATTGATCAATCTAAAAAACCATAGTTTTGGAAAATCCGTTGAAAAACATGGAAAATACGACAAATTCAAAAATCGTCTTATATCAAAAAGCGTATTTTTAAAATCTGAAATTTGACTATTTTGATATTGTGTGATTTCTACAATTGGCCATATTATTCTTGTTTTTCAACGGATTTTTGAAAACTCTTATTATTTAGACTGTCCAATAATTGCTCTTTCGAATGAGATTGGTTTTGTCTAAATTGAAAAAAAGAAACAAATATAAAATGGGTTGAAATTAAGCAAAAACGCTTAAAAATAAAGATTATTGGATTGAAATGGACACAAAACATTTGATTTTTTAGCGATTTAGATAAAATCAAAACCAATCGAAAGAGCAAATATTGATCAATCTAAAAAACAAGCGTTTTGGAAAATCCGTTGAAAAACATGGAAAATACGGCAAATTCAAATATCATCTTATATCAAAAAGCATATTTTTAAAATCTGAAATTTGACTATTTTGATATTGTGTGATTTCTACAATTGGCCATATTATTCTTGTTTTTCAACGGATTTTTGAAAACTCTTATTATTTAGACTGTCCAATAATGGCTCTTTCGAATGACATTGGTTTTGTCTAAATTGCCAAAACGTAACAAATATAAAATGGGTTGAAATTAAGCAAAATCGCTTAAAAATCAAAGATTATTGGATTCAAATGGACACAAAACGATTGATTTTTAAGCGATTTAGACAAAATCAACACCTATTGAAAGAGCAAATATTGATCAATCTAAAAAACCATAGTTTTGGAAAATCCGTTGAAAAACATGGAAAATACGACAAATTCAAAAATCGTCTTATATCAAAAAGCGTATTTTTAAAATCTGAAATTTGACTATTTTGATATTGTGTGATTTCTACAATTGGCCATATTATTCTTGTTTTTCAACGGATTTTTGAAAACTCTTATTATTTAGACTGTCCAATAATTGCTCTTTCGAATGAGATTGGTTTTGTCTAAATTGAAAAAAAGAAACAAATATAAAATGGGTTGAAATTAAGCAAAAACGCTTAAAAATAAAGATTATTGGATTGAAATGGACACAAAACATTTGATTTTTTAGCGATTTAGACAAAATCAAAACCAATCGAAAGAGCAAATAAGGATCAATCTAAAAAACAAGAGTTTTGGAAAATCCGTTGAAAAACATGGAAAATACGGCAAATTCAAAAATCATCTTATGTCAAAAAGCGTATTTTTAAAATCTGAAATTTGACTATTTTGATATTGTGTGTTTTCTACAATTGGCCATATTATTCATGTTTTTCAACGGATTTTTGAAAACTCTTATTATTTAGACTGTCCAATAATTGCTCTTTCGAATGAGATTGGTTTTGTCTAAATTGAAAAAAAGAAACAAATATAAAATGGGTTGAAATTAAGCAAAAACGCTTAAAAATAAAGATTATTGGATTGAAATGGACACAAAACATTTGATTTTTTAGCGATTTAGACAAAATCAAAACCAATCGAAAGAGCAAATATTGATCAATCTAAAAAACAAGCGTTTTGGAAAATCCGTTGAAAAACATGGAAAATACGGCAAATTCAAATATCATCTTATATCAAAAAGCGTATTTTTAAAATCTGAAATTTGACTATTTTGATATTGTGTGATTTCTACAATTGGCCATATTATTCTTGTTTTTCAACGGATTTTTGAAAACTCTTATTATTTAGACTGTCCAATAATGGCTCTTTCGAATGACATTGGTTTTGTCTAAATTGCCAAAACGTAACAAATATGAAATGGGTTGAACTTAAGCAAAAACGCTTAAAAATCAAAGATTATTGGATTCAAATGGACACAAAACGTTTGATTTTTAAGTGATTTAGACAAAATCAAAACCAATCGAAAGAGCAAATATTGATCAATCTAAAAAACCATAGTTTTGGAAAATCCGTTGAAAAACATGGAAAATACGACAAATTCAAAAATCGTCTTATATCAAAAAGCGTATTTTTAAAATCTGAAATTTGACTATTTTGATATTGTGTGATTTCTACAATTGGCCATATTATTCTTGTTTTTCAACGGATTTTTGAAAACTCTTATTATTTAGACTGTCCAATAATTGCTCTCTGAATGAGATTGGTTTTGTCTAAATTGAAAAAAAGAAACAAATATAAAATGGGTTGAAATTAAGCAAAAACGCTTAAAAATAAAGATTATTGGATTGAAATGGACACAAAACATTTGATTTTTTAGCGATTTAGACAAAATCAAAACCAATCGAAAGAGCAAATATTGATCAATCTAAAAAACAAGCGTTTTGGAAAATCCGTTGAAAAACATGGAAAATACGGCAAATTCAAATATCATCTTATATCAAAAAGCGTATTTTTAAAATCTGAAATTTGACTATTTTGATATTGTGTGATTTCTACAATTGGCCATATTATTCTTGTTTTTCAACGGATTTTTGAAAACTCTTATTATTTAGACTGTCCAATAATGGCTCTTTCGAATGACATTGGTTTTGTCTAAATTGGCAAAACGTAACAAATATAAAATGGGTTGAAATTAAGCAAAAACGCTTAAAAATCAAAGATTATTGGATTCAAATGGACACAAAACGATTGATTTTTAAGCGATTTAGACAAAATCAACACCTATTGAAAGAGCAAATATTGATCAATCTAAAAAACCATAGTTTTGGAAAATCCGTTGAAAAACATGGAAAATACGACAAATTCAAAAATCGTCTTATATCAAAAAGCGTATTTTTAAAATCTGAAATTTGACTATTTTGATATTGTGTGATTTCTACAATTGGCCATATTATTCTTGTTTTTCAACGGATTTTTGAAAACTCTTATTATTTAGACTGTCCAATAATTGCTCTTTCGAATGACATTGGTTTTGTCTAAATTGCCAAAACGTAACAAATATAAAATGGATTGAAATTAAGCAAAAACGCTAAAAAATCAAAGATTATTGGATTCAAATGGACACAAAACGATTGATTTTTAAGCGATTTAGACAAAATCAAAACCTATCGAAAGAGCAAATATTGATCAATCTAAAAAACAAGCGTTTCGGAAAATCCGTTGAAAAACATGGAAAATACGGCAAATTCAAAAATCGTCTTATATCAAAAAGCGTATTTTTAAAATCTGAAATTTGACTATTTTGATATTGTGTGACTTCTACACTTGGCCATATTATTCTTGTTTTTCAACGGATTTTTGAAAACTCTTATTATTTAGACTGTCCAATAATTGCTCTTTCGAATGAGATTTGTTTTGTCTAAATTGAAAAAACGTAACAAATATAAAATGGGTTGAAATTAAGCAAAAACGCTTAAAAATCAAAGATTATTGGATTGAAATGGACACAAAACATTTGATTTTTTAGCGATTTAGACAAAATCAAAACCAATCGAAAGAGCAAATATTGATCAATCTAAAAAACAAGCGTTTTGGAAAATCCGTTGAAAAACATGGAAAATACGGCAAATTCAAATATCATCTTATATCAAAAAGCGTATTTTTAAAATCGGAAATTTGACTATTTTGATATTGTGTGATTTCTACAATTGGCCATATTATTGTTATTTTTCAACGGATTTTTGAAAACTCTTATTATTTAGACTGTCCAATAATGGCTCTTTCGAATGACCTTGGTTTTGTCTAAATTGCCAAAACGTAACAAATATAAAATGGGTTGAAATTAAGCAAAAACGCTTAAAAATCAAAGATTATTGGATTCAAATGGACACAAAACGATTGATTTTTAAGCGATTTAGACAAAATCAAAACCTATCGAAAGAGCAAATATTGATCAATCTAAAAAACAAGCGTTTCGGAAAATCCGTTGAAAAACATGGAAAATACGGCAAATTCAAAAATCGTCTTATATCAAAAAGTGTATTTTTAAAATCTGAAATTTGACTATTTTGATATTGTGTGACTTCTACATTTGGCCATATTATTCTTGTTTTTCAACGGATTTTTGAAAACTCTTATTATTTAGACTGTCCAATAATTGCTCTTTCGAATGAGATTTGTTTTGTCTAAATTGAAAAAACGTAACAAATATAAAATGGGTTGAAATTAAGCAAAAACGCTTAAAAATCAAAGATTATTGGATTGAAATGGACACAAAACATTTGATTTTTTAGCGATTTAGACAAAATCAAAACCAATCGAAAGAGCAAATATTGATCAATCTAAAAAACAAGCGTTTTGGAAAATCCGTTGAAAAACATGGAAAATACGGCAAATTCAAATATCATCTTATATCAAAAAGCGTATTTTTAAAATCTGAAATTTGACTATTTTGATATTGTGTGATTTCTACAATTGGCCATATTATTGTTGTTTTTCAACGGATTTTTGAAAACTCTTATTATTTAGACTGTCCAATAATGGCTCTTTCGAATGACCTTGGTTTTGTCTAAATTGCCAAAACGTAACAAATATAAAATGGGTTGAAATTAAGCAAAAACGCTTAAAAATCAAAGATTATTGGATTCAAATGGACACAAAACGATTGATTTTTAAGCGATTTAGACAAAATCAAAACCAATCGAAAGAGGAAATATTGATCAATCTAAAAAACAAGCGTTTTGGAAAATCCGTTGAAAAACATGGAAAATACGACAAATTCAAAAATCGTCTTATATCAAAAAGCGTATTTTTAAAATCTGAAATTTGACTATTTTGATATTGTGTGATTTCTACAATTGGCCATATTATTCTTGTTTTTCAACGGATTTTTGAAAACTCTTATTATTTAGACTGTCCAATAATTGCTCTTTCGAATGAGATTGGTTTTGTCTAAATTGAAAAAAGAAACAAATATAAAATGGGTTGAAATTAAGCAAAAACGCTTAAAAATAAAGATATTGGATTGAAATGGACACAAAACATTTGATTTTTTAGCGATTTAGACAAAATCAAAACCAATCGAAAGAGCAAATATTGATCAATCTAAAAAACAAGCGTTTTGGAAAATCCGTTGAAAAACATGGAAAATACGGCAAATTCAAATATCATCTTATATCAAAAAGCGTATTTTTAAAATCTGAAATTTGACTATTTTGATATTGTGTGATTTCTACAATTGGCCATATTATTCTTGTTTTTCAACGGATTTTTGAAAACTCTTATTATTTAGACTGTCCAATAATGGCTCTTTCGAATGACCTTGGTTTTGTCTAAATTGCCAAAATGTAACAAATATAAAATGGGTTGAAATTAAGCAAAAACGCTTAAAAATCAAAGATTATTGGATTCAAATGGACACAAAGCGATTGATTTTTAAGCGATTTAGACAAAATCAAAACCAAACGAAAGAGCAAATATTGATCAATCTAAAAAACAAGCGTTTTGGAAAATCCGTTGAAAAACATGGAAAATACGACAAATTCAAAAATCGTCTTATATCAAAAAGCGTATTTTTAAAATCTGAAATTTGACTATTTTGATATTGTGTGATTTCTACAATTGGCCATATTATTGTTGTTTTTCAACGGATTTTTGAAAACTCTTATTATTTAGACTGTCCAATAATGGCTCTTTCGAATGACCTTGGTTTTGTCTAAATTGCCAAAACGTAACAAATATAAAATGGGTTGAAATTAAGCAAAAACGCTTAAAAATCAAAGATTATTGGATTCAAATGGACACAAAACGATTGATTTTTAAGCGATTTAGACAAAATCAAAACCAATCGAAAGAGGAAATATTGATCAATCTAAAAAACAAGCGTTTTGGAAAATCCGTTGAAAAACATGGAAAATACGACAAATTCAAAAATCGTCTTATATCAAAAAGCGTATTTTTAAAATCTGAAATTTGACTATTTTGATATTGTGTGATTTCTACAATTGGCCATATTATTCTTGTTTTTCAACGGATTTTTGAAAACTCTTATTATTTAGACTGTCCAATAATTGCTCTTTCGAATGAGATTGGTTTTGTCTAAATTGAAAAAAGAAACAAATATAAAATGGGTTGAAATTAAGCAAAAACGCTTAAAAATAAAGATATTGGATTGAAATGGACACAAAACATTTGATTTTTTAGCGATTTAGACAAAATCAAAACCAATCGAAAGAGCAAATATTGATCAATCTAAAAAACAAGCGTTTTGGAAAATCCGTTGAAAAACATGGAAAATACGGCAAATTCAAATATCATCTTATATCAAAAAGCGTATTTTTAAAATCTGAAATTTGAGTATTTTGATATTGTGTGATTTCTACAATTGGCCATATTATTCTTGTTTTTCAACGGATTTTTGAAAACTCTTATTATTTAGACTGTCCAATAATTGCTCTTTCGAATGAGATTGGTTTTGTCTAAATTGAAAAAAAGAAACAAATATAAAATGGGTTGAAATTAAGCAAAAACGCTTAAAAATAAAGATTATTGGATTGAAATGGACACAAAACATTTGATTTTTTAGCGATTTAGACAAAATCAAAACCAATCGAAAGAGCAAATAAGGATCAATCTAAAAAACAAGAGTTTTGGAAAATCCGTTGAAAAACATGGAAAATACGGCAAATTCAAAAATCATCTTATGTCAAAAAGCGTATTTTTAAAATCTGAAATTTGACTATTTTGATATTGTGTGTTTTCTACAATTGGCCATATTATTCATGTTTTTCAACGGATTTTTGAAAACTCTTATTATTTAGACTGTCCAATAATTGCTCTTTCGAATGACATTGGTTTTGTCTAAATTGCCAAAACGTAACAAATATAAAATGGGTTGAAATTAAGCAAAAACGCTTAAAAATCAAAGATTATTGGATTCAAATGGACACAAAACGATTGATTTTTAAGCGATTTAGACAAAATCAAAACCAATCAAAAGAGCAAATATTGATCAATCTAAAAAACCATAGTTTTGGAAAATCCGTTGAAAAACATGGAAAATACGACAAATTCAAAAATCGTCTTATATCAAAAAGCGTATTTTTAAAATCTGAAATTTGACTATTTTGATATTGTGTGATTTCTACAATTGGCCATATTATTCTTGTTTTTCAACGGATTTTTGAAAACTCTTATTATTTAGACTGTCCAATAATTGCTCTTTCGAATGAGATTGGTTTTGTCTAAATTGAAAAAAAGAAACAAATATAAAATGGGTTGAAATTAAGCAAAAACGCTTAAAAATAAAGATATTGGATTGAAATGGACACAAAACATTTGATTTTTTAGCGATTTAGACAAAATCAAAACCAATCGAAAGAGCAAATATTGATCAATCTAAAAAACAAGCGTTTTGGAAAATCCGTTGAAAAACATGGAAAATACGGCAAATTCAAATATCATCTTATATCAAAAAGCGTATTTTTAAAATCTGAAATATATAAAATGGGTTGAAATTAAGCAAAAACGCTTAAAAATCGAAGATTATTGGATTCAAATGGACACAAAACGATTGATTTTTAAGCGATTTAGACAAAATCAAAACCTATCGAAAGAGCAAATATTGATCAATCTAAAAAAGAAGCGTTTCGGAAAATCCGTTGAAAAACATGGAAAATACGGCAAATTAAATATCATCTTATATCAAAAAGCGTATTTTTAAAATCTGAAATTTGACTATTTTGATATTGTGTGATTTCTACAATTGGCCATATTATTCTTGTTTTTCAACGGATTTTTGAAAACTCTTATTATTTAGACTGTCCAATAATTGCTCTTTCGAATGAGATTTGTTTTGTCTAAATTGAAAAAACGTAACAAATATAAAATGGGTTGAAATTAAGCAAAAACGCTTAAAAATCAAAGATTATTGGATTGAAATGGACACAAAACATTTGATTTTTTAGCGATTTAGACAAAATCAAAACCAATCGAAAGAGCAAATATTGATCAATCTAAAAAACAAGCGTTTTGGAAAATCCGTTGAAAAACATGGAAAATACGGCAAATTCAAATATCATCTTATATCAAAAAGCGTATTTTTAAAATCTGAAATTTGACTATTTTGATATTGTGTGATTTCTACAATTGGCCATATTATTGTTGTTTTTCAACGGATTTTTGAAAACTCTTATTATTTAGACTGTCCAATAATGGCTCTTTCGAATGACCTTGGTTTTGTCTAAATTGCCAAAACGTAACAAATATAAAATGGGTTGAAATTAAGCAAAAACGCTTAAAAATCAAAGATTATTGGATTCAAATGGACACAAAACGATTGATTTTTAAGCGATTTAGACAAAATCAAAACCAATCGAAAGAGCAAATATTGATCAATCTAAAAAACAAGCGTTTTGGAAAATCCGTTGAAAAACATGGAAAAGACGACAAATTCAAAAATCGTCTTATATCAAAAAGCGTATTTTTAAAATCTGAAATTTGACTATTTTGATATTGTGTGATTTCTACAATTGGCCATATTATTCTTGTTTTTCAACGGATTTTTGAAAACTCTTATTATTTAGACTGTCCAATAATTGCTCTTTCGAATGAGATTGGTTTTGTCTAAATTGAAAAAAGAAACAAATATAAAATGGGTTGAAATTAAGCAAAAACGCTTAAAAATAAAGATATTGGATTGAAATGGACACAAAACATTTGATTTTTTAGCGATTTAGACAAAATCAAAACCAATCGAAAGAGCAAATATTGATCAATCTAAAAAACAAGCGTTTTGGAAAATCCGTTGAAAAACATGGAAAATACGGCAAATTCAAATATCATCTTATATCAAAAAGCGTATTTTTAAAATCTGAAATTTGACTATTTTGATATTGTGTGATTTCTACAATTGGCCATATTATTCTTGTTTTTCAACGGATTTTTGAAAACTCTTATTATTTAGACTGTCCAATAATGGCTCTTTCGAATGACCTTGGTTTTGTCTAAATTGCCAAAATGTAACAAATATAAAATGGGTTGAAATTAAGCAAAAACGCTTAAAAATCAAAGATTATTGGATTCAAATGGACACAAAGCGATTGATTTTTAAGCGATTTAGACAAAATCAAAACCAAACGAAAGAGCAAATATTGATCAATCTAAAAAACAAGCGTTTTGGAAAATCCGTTGAAAAACATGGAAAATACGACAAATTCAAAAATCGTCTTATATCAAAAAGCGTATTTTTAAAATCTGAAATTTGACTATTTTGATATTGTGTGATTTCTACAATTGGCCATATTATTCTTGTTTTTCAACGGATTTTTGAAAACTCTTATTATTTAGACTGTCCAATAATTGCTCTTTCGAATGAGATTGGTTTTGTCTAAATTGAAAAAAAGAAACAAATATAAAATGGGTTGAAATTAAGCAAAAACGCTTAAAAATAAAGATTATTGGATTGAAATGGACACAAAACATTTGATTTTTTAGCGATTTAGACAAAATCAAAACCAATCGAAAGAGCAAATAAGGATCAATCTAAAAAACAAGAGTTTTGGAAAATCCGTTGAAAAACATGGAAAATACGGCAAATTCAAAAATCATCTTATGTCAAAAAGCGTATTTTTAAAATCTGAAATTTGACTATTTTGATATTGTGTGTTTTCTACAATTGGCCATATTATTCATGTTTTTCAACGGATTTTTGAAAACTCTTATTATTTAGACTGTCCAATAATTGCTCTTTCGAATGACATTGGTTTTGTCTAAATTGCCAAAACGTAACAAATATAAAATGGGTTGAAATTAAGCAAAAACGCTTAAAAATCAAAGATTATTGGATTCAAATGGACACAAAACGATTGATTTTTAAGCGATTTAGACAAAATCAAAACCAATCAAAAGAGCAAATATTGATCAATCTAAAAAACAAGCGTTTCGGAAAATCCGTTGAAAATCATGGAAAATAGGGCAAATTCAAAAATCGTCTTATATCAAAAAGCGTATTTTTAAAATCTGAAATTTGACTATTTTGATATTGTGTGATTTCTACAATTGGCCTTATTATTCTTGTTTTTCAACGGATTTTTGAAACTCTTATTATTTAGACTGTCCAATAATGGCTCTTTCGAATGACATTGGTTTTGTCTAAACTGCCAAAACGTAACAAATATGAAATGGGTTGAACTTAAGCAAAAACGCTTAAAATCAAAGATTATTGGATTCAAATGGACACAAAACGTTTGATTTTTAAGTGATTTAGACAAAATCAACACCTATTGAAAGAGCAAATATTGATCAATCTAAAAAACCATAGTTTTGGAAAATCCGTTGAAAAACATGGAAAATACGACAAATTCAAAAATCGTCTTATATCAAAAAGCGTATTTTTAAAATCTGAAATTTGACTATTTTGATATTGTGTGATTTCTACAATTGGCCATATTATTCTTGTTTTTCAACGGATTTTTGAAAACTCTTATTATTTAGACTGTCCAATAATGGCTCTTTCGAATGACATTGGTTTTGTCTAAACTGCCAAAACGTAACAAATATGAAATGGGTTGAACTTAAGCAAAAACGCTTAAAAATCAAAGATTATTGGATTCAAATGGACACAAAACGTTTGATTTTTAAGTGATTTAGACAAAATCAACACCTATTGAAAGAGCAAATATTGATCAATCTAAAAAACCATAGTTTTGGAAAATCCGTTGAAAAACATGGAAAATACGACAAATTCAAAAATCGTCTTATATCAAAAAGCGTATTTTTAAAATCTGAAATTTGACTATTTTGATATTGTGTGATTTCTACAATGGCCATATTATTCTTGTTTTTCAACGGATTTTTGAAAACTCTTATTATTTAGACTGTCCAATAATTGCTCTTTCGAATGAGATTGGTTTTGTCTAAATTGAAAAAAAGAAACAAATATAAAATGGGTTGAAATTAAGCAAAAACGCTTAAAAATAAAGATATTGGATTGAAATGGACACAAAACATTTGATTTTTTAGCGATTTAGACAAAATCAAAACCAATCGAAAGAGCAAATATTGATCAATCTAAAAAACAAGCGTTTTGGAAAATCCGTTGAAAAACATGGAAAATACGGCAAATTCAAATATCATCTTATATCAAAAAGCGTATTTTTAAAATCTGAAATTTGACTATTTTGATATTGTGTGATTTCTACAATTGGCCATATTATTCTTGTTTTTCAACGGATTTTTGAAAACTCTTATTATTTAGACTGTCCAATAATGGCTCTTTCGAATGACCTTGGTTTTGTCTAAATTGCCAAAATGTAACAAATATAAAATGGGTTGAAATTAAGCAAAAACGCTTAAAAATCAAAGATTATTGGATTCAAATGGACACAAAGCGATTGATTTTTAAGCGATTTAGACAAAATCAAAACCAAACGAAAGAGCAAATATTGATCAATCTAAAAAACAAGCGTTTTGGAAAATCCGTTGAAAAACATGGAAAATACGACAAATTCAAAAATCGTCTTATATCAAAAAGCGTATTTTTAAAATCTGAAATTTGACTATTTTGATATTGTGTGATTTCTACAATTGGCCATATTATTCTTGTTTTTCAACGGATTTTTGAAAACTCTTATTATTTAGACTGTCCAATAATTGCTCTTTCGAATGAGATTGGTTTTGTCTAAATTGAAAAAAAGAAACAAATATAAAATGGGTTGAAATTAAGCAAAAACGCTTAAAAATAAAGATTATTGGATTGAAATGGACACAAAACATTTGATTTTTTAGCGATTTAGACAAAATCAAAACCAATCGAAAGAGCAAATAAGGATCAATCTAAAAAACAAGAGTTTTGGAAAATCCGTTGAAAAACATGGAAAATACGGCAAATTCAAAAATCATCTTATGTCAAAAAGCGTATTTTTAAAATCTGAAATTTGACTATTTTGATATTGTGTGTTTTCTACAATTGGCCATATTATTCATGTTTTTCAACGGATTTTTGAAAACTCTTATTATTTAGACTGTCCAATAATTGCTCTTTCGAATGACATTGGTTTTGTCTAAATTGCCAAAACGTAACAAATATAAAATGGGTTGAAATTAAGCAAAAACGCTTAAAAATCAAAGATTATTGGATTCAAATGGACACAAAACGATTGATTTTTAAGCGATTTAGACAAAATCAAAACCAATCAAAAGAGCAAATATTGATCAATCTAAAAAACAAGCGTTTCGGAAAATCCGTTGAAAATCATGGAAAATAGGGCAAATTCAAAAATCGTCTTATATCAAAAAGCGTATTTTTAAAATCTGAAATTTGACTATTTTGATATTGTGTGATTTCTACAATTGGCCATATTATTCTTGTTTTTCAACGGATTTTTGAAAACTCTTATTATTTAGACTGTCCAATAATTGCTCTTTCGAATGAGATTGGTTTTGTCTAAATTGAAAAAAAGAAACAAATATAAAATGGGTTGAAATTAAGCAAAAACGCTTAAAAATAAAGATTATTGGATTGAAATGGACACAAAACATTTGATTTTTTAGCGATTTAGACAAAATCAAAACCAATCGAAAGAGCAAATATTGATCAATCTAAAAAACAAGCGTTTTGGAAAATCCGTTGAAAAACATGGAAAATACGGCAAATTCAAATATCATCTTATATCAAAAAGCGTATTTTTAAAATCTGAAATTTGATTATTTTGATATTGTGTGATTTCTACAATTGGCCATATTATTCTTGTTTTTCAACGGATTTTTGAAAACTCTTATTATTTAGACTATCCAATAATGGCTCTTTCGAATGACATTGGTTTTGTCTAAATTGCCAAAACGTAACAAATATGAAATGGGTTGAACTTAAGCAAAAACGCTTAAAAATCAAAGATTATTGGATTCAAATGGACACAAAACGTTTGATTTTTAAGTGATTTAGACAAAATCAACACCTATTGAAAGAGCAAATATTGATCAATCTAAAAAACCATAGTTTTGGAAAATCCGTTGAAAAACATGGAAAATACGACAAATTCAAAAATCGTCTTACATCAAAAAGCGTATTTTTAAAATCTGAAATTTGACTATTTTGATATTGTGTGATTTCTACAATTGGCCATATTATTCTTGTTTTTCAACGGATTTTTGAAAACTCTTATTATTTAGACTGTCCAATAATTGCTCTTTCGAATGAGATTGGTTTTGTCTAAATTGAAAAAAAGAAACAAATATAAAATGGGTTGAAATTAAGCAAAAACGCTTAAAAATATAGATTATTGGATTGAAATGGACACACAACATTTGATTTTTTAGCGATTTAGACAAAATCAAAACCAATCGAAAGAGCAAATATTGATCAATCTAAAAAACAAGCGTTTTGGAAAATCCGTTGAAAAACATGGAAAATACGGCAAATTCAAATATCATCTTATATCAAAAAGCGTATTTTTAAAATCTGAAATTTGACTATTTTGATATTGTGTGATTTCTACAATTGGCCATATTATTCTTGTTTTTCAACGGATTTTTGAAAACTCTTATTATTTAGACTGTCCAATAATTGCTCTTTCGAATGAGATTGGTTTTTCTAAATTGAAAAAAAGAAACAAATATAAAATGGGTTGAAATTAAGCAAAAACGCTTAAAAATAAAGATTATTGGATTGAAATGGACACAAAACATTTGATTTTTTAGCGATTTAGTCAAAATCAAAACCAATCGAAGGAGCAAATAAGGTTCAATCTAAAAAACAAGAGTTTTGGAAAATCCGTTGAAAAACATGGAAAATACGGCAAATTCAAAAATCATCTTATGTCAAAAAGCGTATTTTTAAAATCTGAAATTTGACTATTTTGATATTGTGTGTTTTCTACAATTGGCCATATTATTCATGTTTTTCAACGGATTTTTGAAAACTCTTATTATTTAGACTGTCCAATAATTGCTCTTTCGAATGACATTGGTTTTGTCTAAATTGCCAAAACGTAACAAATATAAAATGGGTTGAAATTAAGCAAAAACGCTTAAAAATCAAAGATTATTGGATTCAAATGGACACAAAACGATTGATTTTTAAGCGATTTAGACAAAATCAAAACCAATCAAAAGAGCAAATATTGATCAATCTAAAAAACAAGCGTTTCGGAAAATCCGTTGAAAATCATGGAAAATAGGGCAAATTCAAAAATCGTCTTATATCAAAAAGCGTATTTTTAAAATCTGAAATTTGACTATTTTGATATTGTGTGATTTCTACAATTGGCCATATTATTCTTGTTTTTCAACGGATTTTTGAAAACTCTTATTATTTAGACTGTCCAATAATGGCTCTTTCGAATGACATTGGTTTTGTCTAAATTGCCAAAACGTAACAAATATGAAATGGGTTGAACTTAAGCAAAAACGCTTAAAAATCAAAGATTATTGGATTCAAATGGACACAAAACGTTTGATTTTTAAGTGATTTAGACAAAATCAACACCTATTGAAAGAGCAAATATTGATCAATCTAAAAAACCATAGTTTTGGAAAATCCGTTGAAAAACATGGAAAATACGACAAATTCAAAAATCGTCTTATATCAAAAAGCGTATTTTTAAAATCTGAAATTTGACTATTTTGATATTGTGTGATTTCTACAATTGGCCATATTATTCTTGTTTTTCAACGGATTTTTGAAAACTCTTATTATTTAGACTGTCCAATAATTGCTCTTTCGAATGAGATTGGTTTTGTCTAAATTGAAAAAAAGAAACAAATATAAAATGGGTTGAAATTAAGCAAAAACGCTTAAAAATAAAGATTATTGGATTGAAATGGACACAAAACATTTGATTTTTTAGCGATTTAGACAAAATCAAAACCAATCGAAAGAGCAAATATTGATCAATCTAAAAAACAAGCGTTTTGGAAAATCCGTTGAAAAACATGGAAAATACGGCAAATTCAAATATCATCTTATATCAAAAAGCGTATTTTTAAAATCTGAAATTTGACTATTTTGATATTGTGTGATTTCTACAATTGGCCATATTATTCTTGTTTTTCAACGGATTTTTGAAAACTCTTATTATTTAGACTTTCCAATAATGGCTCTTTCGAATGACATTGGTTTTGTCTAAATTGCCAAAACGTAACAAATATAAAATGGGTTGAAATTAAGCAAAAACGCTTAAAAATCAAAGATTATTGGATTCAAATGGACACAAAACGATTGATTTTTAAGCGATTTAGACAAAATTAACACCTATTGAAAGAGCAAATATTGATCAATCTAAAAAACCATAGTTTTGGAAAATCCGTTGAAAAACATGGAAAATACGACAAATTCAAAAATCGTCTTATATCAAAAAGCGTATTTTTAAAATCTGAAATTTGACTATTTTGATATTGTGTGATTTCTACAATTGGCCATATTATTCTTGTTTTTCAACGGATTTTTGAAAACTCTTATTATTTAGACTGTCCAATAATTGCTCTTTCGAATGAGATTGGTTTTGTCTAAATTGAAAAAAAGAAACAAATATAAAATGGGTTGAAATTAAGCAAAAACGCTTAAAAATAAAGATTATTGGATTGAAATGGACACAAAACATTTGATTTTTTAGCGATTTAGACAAAATCAAAACCAATCGAAAGAGCAAATATTGATCAATCTAAAAAACAAGCGTTTTGGAAAATCCGTTGAAAAACATGGAAAATACGGCAAATTCAAATACCATCTTATATCAAAAAGCATATTTTTAAAATCTGAAATTTGACTATTTTGATATTGTGTGATTTCTACAATTGGCCATATTATTCTTGTTTTTCAACGGATTTTTGAAAACTCTTATTATTTAGACTGTCCAATAATGGCTCTTTCGAATGACATTGGTTTTGTCTAAATTGCCAAAACGTAACAAATATAAAATGGGTTGAAATTAAGCAAAAACACTTAAAAATCAAAGATTATTGGATTCAAATGGACACAAAACGATTGATTTTTAAGCGATTTAGACAAAATCAACACCTATTGAAAGAGCAAATATTGATCAATCTAAAAAACCATAGTTTTGGAAAATCCGTTGAAAAACATGGAAAATACGACAAATTCAAAAATCGTCTTATATCAAAAAGCGTATTTTTAAAATCTGAAATTTGACTATTTTGATATTGTGTGATTTCTACAATTGGCCATATTATTCTTGTTTTTCAACGGATTTTTGAAAACTCTAATTATTTAGACTGTCCAATAATTGCTCTTTCGAATGAGATTGGTTTTGTCTAAATTGAAAAAAAGAAACAAATATAAAATGGGTTGAAATTAAGCAAAAACGCTTAAAAATAAAGATTATTGGATTGAAATGGACACAAAACATTTGATTTTTTAGCGATTTAGACAAAATCAAAACCAATCGAAAGAGCAAATATTGATCAATCTAAAAAACAAGCGTTTTGGAAAATCCGTTGAAAAACATGGAAAATACGGCAAATTCAAATATCATCTTATATCAAAAAGCGTATTTTTAAAATCTGAAATTTGACTATTTTGATATTGTGTGATTTCTGCAATTGGCCATATTATTCTTGTTTTTCAACGGATTTTTGAAAACTCTTATCATTTAGTCTGTCCAATAATTGCTCTTTCGAATGAGATTGGTTTTGTCGAAATTGAAAAAAAGAAACAAATATAAAATGGGTTGAAATTAAGCAAAAACGCTTAAAAATAAAGATTATTGGATTGAAATGGACACAAAACATTTGATTTTTTAGCGATTTAGACAAAATCAAAACCAATCGAAAGAGCAAATATTGATCAATCTAAAAAACAAGCGTTTTGGAAAATCCGTTGAAAAACATGGAAAATACGGCAAATTCAAATATCATCTTATATCAAAAAGCGTATTTTTAAAATCTGAAATTTGACTATTTTGATATTGTGTGATTTCTACAATTGGCCATATTATTCTTGTTTTTCAACCGATTTTTGAAAACTCTTATTATTTAGACTGTCCTATAATGGCTCTTTCGAATGACATTGGTTTTGTCTAAATTGCCAAAACGTAACAAATATAAAATGGGTTGAAATTAAGCAAAAACGCTTAAAAATCAAAGATTATTGGATTCAAATGGACACAAAACGATTGATTTTTAAGCGATTTAGACAAAATCAACACCTATTGAAAGAGCAAATATTGATCAATCTAAAAAACCATAGTTTTGGAAAATCCGTTGAAAAACATGGAAAATACGACAAATTCAAAAATCGTCTTATATCAAAAAGCGTATTTTTAAAATCTGAAATTTGACTATTTTGATATTGTGTGATTTCTACAATTGGCCATATTATTCTTGTTTTTCAACGGATTTTTGAAAACTCTTATTATTTAGACTGTCCAATAATTGCTCTTTCGAATGAGATTGGTTTTGTCTAAATTGAAAAAAAGAAACAAATATAAAATGGGTTGAAATTAAGCAAAAACGCTTAAAAATAAAGATTATTGGATTGAAATGGACACAAAACATTTGATTTTTTAGCGATTTAGACAAAATCAAAACCAATCGAAAGAGCAAATATTGATCAATCTAAAAAACAAGCGTTTTGGAAAATCCGTTGAAAAACATGGAAAATACGGCAAATTCAAATATCATCTTATATCAAAAAGCGTATTTTTAAAATCTGAAATTTGACTATTTTGATATTGTGTGATTTCTACAATTGGCCATATTATTCTTGTTTTTCAACGGATTTTTGAAAACTCTTATTATTTAGACTGTCCAATAATGGCTCTTTCGAATGACATTGGTTTTGTCTAAATTGCCAAAACGTAACAAATATAAAATGGGTTGAAATTAAGCAAAAACGCTTAAAAATCAAAGATTATTGGATTCAAATGGACACAAAACGATTGATTTTTAAGCGATTTAGACAAAATCAACACCTATTGAAAGAGCAAATATTGATCAATCTAAAAAACCATAGTTTTGGAAAATCCGTTGAAAAACATGGAAAATACGACAAATTCAAAAATCGTCTTATATCAAAAAGCGTATTTTTAAAATCTGAAATTTGACTATTTTGATATTGTGTGATTTCTACAATTGGCCATATTATTCTTGTTTTTCAACGGATTTTTGAAAACTCTTATTATTTAGACTGTCCAATAATTGCTCTTTCGAATGAGATTGGTTTTGTCGAAATTGAAAAAAAGAAACAAATATAAAATGGGTTGAAATTAAGCAAAAACGCTTAAAAATAAAGATTATTGGATTGAAATGGACACAAAACATTTGATTTTTTAGCGATTTAGACAAAATCAAAACCAATCGAAAGAGCAAATAAGGATCAATCTAAAAAACAAGAGTTTTGGAAAATCCGTTGCAAAACATGGAAAATACGGCAAATTCAAAAATCATCTTATGTCAAAAAGCGTATTTTTAAAATCTGAAATTTGACTATTTTGATATTGTGTGTTTTCTACAATTGGCCATATTATTCATGTTTTTCAACGGATTTTTGAAAACTCTTATTATTTAGACTGTCCAATAATTGCTCTTTCGAATGACATTGGTTTTGTCTAAATTGCCAAAACGTAACAAATATAAAATGGGTTGAAATTAAGCAAAAACGCTTAAAAATCAAAGATTATTGGATTCAAATGGACACAAAACGATTGATTTTTAAGCGATTTAGACAAAATCAAAACCAATCAAAAGAGCAAATATTGATCAATCTAAAAAACAAGCGTTTCGGAAAATCCGTTGAAAATCATGGAAAATAGGGCAAATTCAAAAATCGTCTTATATCAAAAAGCGTATTTTTAAAATCTGAAATTTGACTATTTTGATATTGTGTGATTTCTACAATTGGCCATATTATTCTTGTTTTTCAACGGATTTTTGAAAACTCTTATTATTTAGACTGTCCAATAATGGCTCTTTCGAATGACATTGGTTTTGTCTAAATTGCCAAAACGTAACAAATATGAAATGGGTTGAACTTAAGCAAAAACGCTTAAAAATCAAAGATTATTGGATTCAAATGGACACAAAACGTTTGATTTTTAAGTGATTTAGACAAAATCAACACCTATTGAAAGAGCAAATATTGATCAATCTAAAAAACCATAGTTTTGGAAAATCCGTTGAAAAACATGGAAAATACGACAAATTCAAAAATCGTCTTATATCAAAAAGCGTATTTTTAAAATCTGAAATTTGACTATTTTGATATTGTGTGATTTCTACAATTGGCCATATTATTCTTGTTTTTCAACGGATTTTTGAAAACTCTTATTATTTAGACTGTCCAATAATTGCTCTTTCGAATGAGATTGGTTTTGTCTAAATTGAAAAAAAGAAACAAATATAAAATGGGTTGAAATTAAGCAAAAACGCTTAAAAATAAAGATTATTGGATTGAAATGGACACAAAACATTTGATTTTTTAGCGATTTAGACAAAATCAAAACCAATCGAAAGAGCAAATATTGATCAATCTAAAAAACAAGCGTTTTGGAAAATCCGTTGAAAAACATGGAAAATACGGCAAATTCAAATATCATCTTATATCAAAAAGCGTATTTTTAAAATCTGAAATTTGACTATTTTGATATTGTGTGATTTCTACAATTGGCCATATTATTCTTGTTTTTCAACGGATTTTTGAAAACTCTTATTATTTAGACTGTCCAATAATGGCTCTTTCGAATGACATTGGTTTTGTCTAAATTGCCAAAACGTAACAAATATAAAATGGGTTGAAATTAAGCAAAAACGCTTAAAAATCAAAGATTATTGGATTCAAATGGACACAAAACGATTGATTTTTAAGCGATTTAGACAAAATCAACACCTATAGAAAGAGCAAATATTGATCAATCTAAAAAACCATAGTTTTGGAAAATCCGTTGAAAAACATGGAAAATACGACAAATTCAAAAATCGTCTTATATCAAAAAGCGTATTTTTAAAATCTGAAATTTGACTATTTTGATATTGTGTGATTTCTACAATTGGCCATATTATTCTTGTTTTTCAACGGATTTTTGAAAACTCTTATTATTTAGACTGTCCAATAATTGCTCTTTCGAATGAGATTGGTTTTGTCTAAATTGAAAAAAAGAAACAAATATAAAATGGGTTGAAATAAAGCAAAAACGCTTAAAAATAAAGATTATTGGATTGAAATGGACACAAAACATTTGATTTTTTAGCGATTTAGACAAAATCAAAACCAATCGAAAGAGCAAATATTGATCAATCTAAAAAACAAGCGTTTTGGAAAATCCGTTGAAAAACATGGAAAATACGGCAAATTCAAATATCATCTTATATCAAAAAGCGTATTTTTAAAATCTGAAATTTGACTATTTTGATATTGTGTGATTTCTACAATTGGCCATATTATTCTTGTTTTTCAACGGATTTTTGAAAACTCTTATTATTTAGACTGTCCAATAATGGCTCTTTCGAATGACATTGGTTTTGTCTAAATTGCCAAAACGTAACAAATATAAAATGGGTTGAAATTAAGCAAAAACGCTTAAAAATCAAAGATTATTGGATTCAAATGGACACAAAACGATTGATTTTTAAGCGATTTAGACAAAATCAACACCTATTGAAAGAGCAAATATTGATCAATCTAAAAAACCATAGTTTTGGAAAATCCGTTGAAAAACATGGAAAATACGACAAATTCAAAAATCGTCTTATATCAAAAAGCGTATTTTTAAAATCTGAAATTTGACTATTTTGATATTGTGTGATTTCTACAATTGGCCATATTATTCTTGTTTTTCAACGGATTTTTGAAAACTCTTATTATTTAGACTGTCCAATAATTGCTCTTTCGAATGAGATTGGTTTTGTCTAAATTGAAAAAAAGAAACAAATATAAAATGGGTTGAAATTAAGCAAAAACGCTTAAAAATAAAGATTATTGGATTGAAATGGACACAAAACATTTGATTTTTTAGCGATTTAGACAAAATCAAAACCAATCGAAAGAGCAAATATTGATCAATCTAAAAAACAAGCGTTTTGGAAAATCCGTTGAAAAACATGGAAAATACGGCAAATTCAAATATCATCTTATATCAAAAAGCGTATTTTTAAAATCTGAAATTTGACTATTTTGATATTGTGTGATTTCTACAATTGGCCATATTATTCTTGTTTTTCAACGGATTTTTGAAAACTCTTATTATTTAGACTGTCCAATAATGGCTCTTTCGAATGACATTGGTTTTGTCTAAATTGCCAAAACGAAACAAATATAAAATGGGATGAAATTAAGCAAAAACGCTTAAAAATCAAAGATTATTGGATTCAAATGGACACAAAACGATTGATTTTTAAGCGATTTAGACAAAATCAACACCTATTGAAAGAGCAAATATTGATCAATCTAAAAAACCATAGTTTTGGAAAATCCGTTGAAAAACATGGAAAATACGACAAATTCAAAAATCGTCTTATATCAAAAAGCGTATTTTTAAAATCTGAAATTTGACTATTTTGATATAGTGTGATTTCTACAATTGGCCATATTATTCTTGTTTTTCAACGGATTTTTGAAAACTCTTATTATTTAGACTGTCCAATAATTGCTCTTTCGAATGAGATTGGTTTTGTCTAAATTGAAAAAAAGAAACAAATATAAAATGGGTTGAAATTAAGCAAAAACGCTTAAAAATAAAGATTATTGGATTGAAATGGATACAAAACATTTGATTTTTTAGCGATTTAGACAAAATCAAAACCATTCGAAAGAGCAAATATTGATCAATCTAAAAAACAAGCGTTTTGGAAAATCCGTTGAAAAACATGGAAAATACGGCAAATTCAAATATCATCTTATATCAAAAAGCGTATTTTTAAAATCTGAAATTTGGCTATTTTGATATTGTGTGATTTCTACAATTGGCCATATTATTCTTGTTTTTCAACGGATTTTTGAAAACTCTTATTATTTAGACTGTCCAATAATGGTTCTTTCGAATGACATTGGTTTTGTCTAAATTGCCAAAACGTAACAAATATAAAATGGGTTGAAATTAAGCAAAAACGCTTAAAAATCAAAGATTATTGGATTCAAATGGACACAAATCGATTGATTTTTAAGCGATTTAGACAAAATCAACACCTATTGAAAGAGCAAATATTGATCAATCTAAAAAACCATAGTTTTGGAAAATCCGTTGAAAAACATGGAAAATACGACAAATTCAAAAATCGTCTTATATCAAAAAGCGTATTTTTAAAATCTGAAATTTGACTATTTTGATATTGTGTGATTTCTACAATTGGCCATATTATTCTTGTTTTTCAACGGATTTTTGAAAACTCTTATTATTTAGACTGTCCAATAATTGCTCTTTCGAATGAGATTGGTTTTGTCTAAATTGAAAAAAAGAAACAAATATAAAATGGGTTGAAATTAAGCAAAAACGCTTAAAAATAAAGATTATTGGATTGAAATGGACACAAAACATTTGATTTTTTAGCGATTTAGACAAAATCAAAACCAATCGAAAGAGCAAATATTGATCAATCTAAAAAACAAGCGTATTGGAAAATCCGTTGAAAAACATGGAAAATACGGCAAATTCAAATATCATCTTATATCAAAAAGCGTATTTTTAAAATCTGAAATTTGACTATTTTGATATTGTGTGATTTCTACAATTGGCCATATTATTCTTGTTTTTCAACGGATTTTTGAAAACTCTTATTATTTAGACTGTCCAATAATGGCTCTTTCGAATGACATTGGTTTTGTCTAAATTGCCAAAACGAAACAAATATAAAATGGGATGAAATTAAGCAAAAACGCTTAAAAATCAAAGATTATTGGATTCAAATGGACACAAAACGATTGATTTTTAAGCGATTTAGACAAAATCAACACCTATTGAAAGAGCAAATATTGATCAATCTAAAAAACCATAGTTTTGGAAAATCCGTTGAAAAACATGGAAAATACGACAAATTCAAAAATCGTCTTATATCAAAAAGCGTATTTTTAAAATCTGAAATTTGACTATTTTGATATAGTGTGATTTCTACAATTGGCCATATTATTCTTGTTTTTCAACGGATTTTTGAAAACTCTTATTATTTAGACTGTCCAATAATTGCTCTTTCGAATGAGATTGGTTTTGTCTAAATTGAAAAAAAGAAACAAATATAAAATGGGTTGAAATTAAGCAAAAACGCTTAAAAATAAAGATTATTGGATTGAAATGGATACAAAACATTTGATTTTTTAGCGATTTAGACAAAATCAAAACCATTCGAAAGAGCAAATATTGATCAATCTAAAAAACAAGCGTTTTGGAAAATCCGTTGAAAAACATGGAAAATACGGCAAATTCAAATATCATCTTATATCAAAAAGCGTATTTTTAAAATCTGAAATTTGGCTATTTTGATATTGTGTGATTTCTACAATTGGCCATATTATTCTTGTTTTTCAACGGATTTTTGAAAACTCTTATTATTTAGACTGTCCAATAATGGTTCTTTCGAATGACATTGGTTTTGTCTAAATTGCCAAAACGTAACAAATATAAAATGGGTTGAAATTAAGCAAAAACGCTTAAAAATCAAAGATTATTGGATTCAAATGGACACAAAACGATTGATTTTTAAGCGATTTAGACAAAATCAACACCTATAGAAAGAGCAAATATTGATCAATCTAAAAAACCATAGTTTTGGAAAATCCGTTGAAAAACATGGAAAATACGACAAATTCAAAAATCGTCTTATATCAAAAAGCGTATTTTTAAAATCTGAAATTTGACTATTTTGATATTGTGTGATTTCTACAATTGGCCATATTATTCTTGTTTTTCAACGGATTTTTGAAAACTCTTATTATTTAGACTGTCCAATAATTGCTCTTTCGAATGAGATTGGTTTTGTCTAAATTGAAAAAAAGAAACAAATATAAAATGGGTTGAAATAAAGCAAAAACGCTTAAAAATAAAGATTATTGGATTGAAATGGACACAAAACATTTGATTTTTTAGCGATTTAGACAAAATCAAAACCAATCGAAAGAGCAAATATTGATCAATCTAAAAAACAAGCGTTTTGGAAAATCCGTTGAAAAACATGGAAAATACGGCAAATTCAAATATCATCTTATATCAAAAAGCGTATTTTTAAAATCTGAAATTTGACTATTTTGATATTGTGTGATTTCTACAATTGGCCATATTATTCTTGTTTTTCAACGGATTTTTGAAAACTCTTATTATTTAGACTGTCCAATAATGGCTCTTTCGAATGACATTGGTTTTGTCTAAATTGCCAAAACGTAACAAATATAAAATGGGTTGAAATTAAGCAAAAACGCTTAAAAATCAAAGATTATTGGATTCAAATGGACACAAAACGATTGATTTTTAAGCGATTTAGACAAAATCAACACCTATTGAAAGAGCAAATATTGATCAATCTAAAAAACAAGCGTTTTGGAAAATCCGTTGAAAAACATGGAAAATACGGCAAATTCAAATATCATCTTATATCAAAAAGCGTATTTTTAAAATCTGAAATTTGACTATTTTGATATTGTGTGATTTCTACAATTGGCCATATTATTCTTGTTTTTCAACGGATTTTTGAAAACTCTTATTATTTAGACTGTCCAATAATGGCTCTTTCGAATGACATTGGTTTTGTCTAAATTGCCAAAACGTAACAAATATAAAATGGGTTGAAATTAAGCAAAAACGCTTAAAAATCAAAGATTATTGGATTCAAATGGACACAAAACGATTGATTTTTAAGCGATTTAGACAAAATCAACACCTATTGAAAGAGCAAATATTGATCAATCTAAAAAACCATAGTTTTGGAAAATCCGTTGAAAAACATGGAAAATACGACAAATTCAAAAATCGTCTTATATCAAAAAGCGTATTTTTAAAATCTGAAATTTGACTATTTTGATATTGTGTGATTTCTAAAATTGGCCATATTATTCTTGTTTTTCAACGGATTTTTGAAAACTCTTATTATTTAGACTGTCCAATAATTGCTCTTTCGAATGAGATTGGTTTTGTCGAAATTGAAAAAAAGAAACAAATATAAAATGGGTTGAAATTAAGCAAAAACGCTTAAAAATAAAGATTATTGGATTGAAATGGACACAAAACATTTGATTTTTTAGCGATTTAGACAAAATCAAAACCAATCGAAAGAGCAAATATTGATCAATCTAAAAAACAAGCGTTTTGGAAAATCCGTTGAAAAACATGGAAAATACGGCAAATTCAAATATCATCTTATATCAAAAAGCGTATTTTTAAAATCTGAAATTTGACTATTTTGATATTGTGTGATTTCTACAATTGGCCATATTATTCTTGTTTTTCAACGGATTTTTGAAAACTCTTATTATTTAGACTGTCCAATAATGGCTCTTTCGAATGACATTGGTTTTGTCTAAATTGCCAAAACGTAACAAATATAAAATGGGTTGAAATTAAGCAAAAACGCTTAAAAATCAAAGATTATTGGATTCAAATGGACACAAAACGATTGATTTTTAAGCGATTTAGACAAAATCAACACCTATTGAAAGAGCAAATATTGATCAATCTAAAAAACCATAGTTTTGGAAAATCCGTTGAAAAACATGGAAAATACGACAAATTCAAAAATCGTCTTATATCAAAAAGCGTATTTTTAAAATCTGAAATTTGACTATTTTGATATTGTGTGATTTCTACAATTGGCCATATTATTCTTGTTTTTCAACGGATTTTTGAAAACTCTTATTATTTAGACTGCCCAATAATTGCTCTTTCGAATGAGATTGGTTTTGTCTAAATTGAAAAAAAGAAACAAATATAAAATGGGTTGAAATTAAGCAAAAACGCTTAAAAATAAAGATTATTGGATTGAAATGGACACAAAACATTTGATTTTTTAGCGATTTAGACAAAATCAAAACCAATCGAAAGAGCAAATATTGATCAATCTAAAAAACAAGCGTTTTGGAAAATCCGTTGAAAAACATGGAAAATACGACAAATTCAAAAATCGTCTTATATCAAAAAGCGTATTTTTAAAATCTGAAATTTGACTATTTTGATATTGTGTGATTTCTACAATTGGCCATATTATTTTTTCAATAACGTTTTAGCCTTTTTTAAAGGCCGAGGCTTAGGAATTTTCATATTACGTTACTTAGCTTTTCGGGCACCCTATCGGTCTTTATTAAACCTGGAATTCAACTATCGTTGCTTGAAACTGGACTGGTTATACTACTGAGGTTAGTGTCCTTTATTCGCTCTTGTTGGCCTTACTACGGGGATATCTCTACTTCGTTTTAATGGCTCCGTCTTTGGACACCTGCATTTCCTGTAAGGCCCCTTTTTTCGGCAAACAGACTAGCACTTATTGCACCGGTGGATTTAGAAAGAGAATGCACAGTAAATGCCTTAGTTCTGCTAGTTTTACCTGTTCAGCCTGCAAAACAACAAAGGTAAAGACCCTTTCTCAACCTCCTTCCCCGGAAAACAATGTAGAGCTGGAATCGACTCCAATAACTCTCAGGGATGTTCACGAGGCGTTCAATAACTTGCTTCAGTTAGATAGTTTAACTAGAGAGCCGAACTCCATTTGGGATCAAATACTACTCAAAATAGAGCAGACTCAAACGCTGCTCATGAGCCTAGAGTCCCGAGTAATGGCACTTGAAAAGGACAAATTTGCTCTTGAGAGGGACAATTTGACTATGGCTTCTGAACTACAATCTCTTCGAACTTCCAGCGGTCGGTCTAATGGTTTAGGCTTGGGCAATTCACTGCCTTAGTAGCTTAACCCGCGGCAGTCAGCGGTCCGTCAGTCTTGGCTTCGGGATCCAAACAACCTGCTAGGGATTCCTGTGCTGCTTCTACATAGTGTCGGCCGCACTCAAAGAGAAGTACCCTGAATAAGTCAAGGGTGCGACCGCCAGTTCAAAAAGGTTCGGCACTTAATTCCAAGCTAAGGGCTATTTCCATACGGCCTCGGATGGCAAAGGAGGCTCCAAAAGCCATATTTGTCAGCCTTCTGGAAGGCTCTTTACTGTCCAAAGATCTCAGGGATATTTGGCGAGAGGAAGACAGTATATTATCAGCACATTGCGTCCGTCTTCGCACGAAAAACCCAGAAGCAATTCATTCGTCGTTTTACGTGACCTGTACCGACCAATCTGAATTTGAGAAACTAAGTGATCCTGCTATTTGGCCCGTTGACAGCATCATCTCGGAATTTAACGGGGTTCCCAGGGAACGGCACCTTCACAGTTCGGAGACTACTTCAACACTGACTCCCACTGTGGTCCCGGCCACCTACGATACTGAACAATAATGCGCGAACTATCAATAGCTTATCAAAATGTTCGAGGACTGCGTACCAAGGCAAAATAATTTATAAACAATGTTATAGCTCAGGATTTTGATATAATCTGTTTAACAGAAACTTGGCTCAATGAACAAAATTTTACTAGGGACTATTTTCCGAACTCTTATACGGTTTTTCGGGCGGATCGGCCTGATCCCGAATTTAAAAATGTCGTGGGTGGTGGGGCCCTTATTGCCATTAAAAGCTCCATTTCGTGCACAAGACGTGAGGACCTTGAGGGTACTGAAGAATTAGTTTTTATTGAAATTAAGACTCACTCAAAGGAGCCTCTTCTGCTTGGCAACGGCTATTTTCGTCCTGCTTGTCATGACAGGCAGTACAGACTCTTTGGGGAGAAACTGATTAAGGAACTGGAACATTTTGGGGACAATATTATGATTTTAGGGGACTTCAATATCCCAGGAGTAGACTGGGAGATCTATGGCAATCAGGGTTGCACCACACTGACGAAAACCAAGGCATTACACATTTTCGAATTATGCTTTTCGTTAGATTTAAATCAAGTACTTACTAAATTTGAGGATAATATTAATCTTTTAGACCTATGCCTCACTAATATTAATGGCCTAGAATTTTCTAAATTACCGGAATCTTTTGTGAAACCTGATAAATATCACCCACCGTTTTTAATTAATTACTTGATAAATACGCAGTCAACAACAGCTCCGTCCCCACCAGGCTACAATTTTCAAAAAGGAGATTATTATCTATTATATACTACCCTTCGGGATTGTGATTGGTCTGTTGTTTATCAGTCGCGGGATGTGGACTTTTGTGTAGATACACTTACCCAAAATGTTAGAAATGCAATGAACATAGCTATACCAAAGACAGGGCGATGTACCAGTGCCAGATTCCCCGCTTGGTTTTCAAGGGAACTTCAAACCGCAATAAGCCAAAAAAATATTACTTTAAAAAGAAAAACCGTACTGGGGAAATGCAAGATTTTATATTATTTAAGAAATTCCGAGCTTTGGTTAGGAGACTAATAGATAGGGATAGAACGGCTGAAACGCAGAGGGTTTGCGAGGAGGCTCTTAGTCACCCGAAACGTTTCGTCGGTGGCAATCTCAGGGAGGGCTCGCGCCGTACTTCTCTAAAAATATACAAAGACATGGTAACTGATGCTGAAGTTCTTGCTAATGCATTCGGTGCCCACTTCTCTGGAATATCTATTGATGGGACACTGCCTGGGATGACTTATGACTCCGGTGATTGGGCGCCTGCTCCGAACCCATTTGTCAACCTAACTGTCCTACAATCAGATATATACAAAGCGATAATGAAATTACCTCTTAAATTCTCCACGGGTCATGACGAAATTCCAGCCTTTATTATAAAAGGATGTGGTGATGTCCTACTACCAATTTTGGAGTATATATTTAATCTTTCCATTAACCTTAATAAGTTCCCTACCCAATGGAAAAAGGCTGTAGTTGTACCCATATACAAGGGTGGAACTGCCTGCGACGTGGGGAACTACAGGCCAATCTCCTTGCTTTGCGTGTTTGCAAAATTGTTCGATATGGTTGTGCATTCGTACTTGCGTGATTGGTTTGGCACTTTTCCCAATGAATGCCAACATGGTTTCATGCCTGGGAGGGGTGTCGACAGCAATCTTGCCGAATTCATGAATTTTGTTGCTCCAGAGGTTGAAAGTCGTGGCCAGGTTGATGTGTTATACTTAGATCTGGCCAAGGCTTTTGACCGTATATCTCACCCTTACCTATTGGACAAATTGCGTATCCTTGGTGTAGACAGTGTGTTGTTGAACTAGATTCGTGATTACTTGGCGGATCGCGTTAATGTCATTAAATGTAACGGGGAGCTGACATCTGTAGAATATTCAGTGCTATGCGGTGTACCTCAGGGATCATCCTTGGGGCCCCTCTTGTTTAATATTTACATTTATGACTTGCAATTTTCTGTTCGTTCCTCAAATTTAATCCAATTTGCCGATGACAATAAGGTCTGTAAAGTTATTAATACACCCTTGGATAGCCAACTGTTGCAAAATGATCTGAACGTGATCGCCAATTGGTGCAATCGCAACAACCTCCCCTTAAACCCTTCAAAATCTGCTCACGTGACATACACTAGAAGAGTGTGTCGTGAGGTGCGCTCAACTTATTCTTTAGATAGTTCAGTGATACCCCAAAAAAATATAATAAGCGACCTTGGAGTGGTTTTTGATCGAAATCTAGTCCTCCTCCTCCTCCTCCTCCATAGTCAAATTGTCCCTCTCAAGAGCAAATTTGTCCTTTTCAAGTGCCATTACTCGGGACTCTAGGCTCATGAGCAGCGTTTGAGTCTGCTCTATTTTGAGTAGTATTTGATCCCAAATGGAGTTCGGCTCTCTAGTTAAACTATCTAACTGAAGCAAGCTATTGAACGCCTCGTGAACATCCCTGAGAGTTATTGGAGTCGATTCCAGCTCTACATTGTTTTCCGGATAAGGAGGTTGAGAAAGGGTCTTTACCTTTGTTGTTTTGCAGGCTGAACAAGTAAAACTAGCAGAACTAAGGCATTTACTGTGCATTCTCTTTCTAAATCCACCGGTGCAATAAGTGCTAGTCTGTTTGCCGAAAAAAGGGGCCTTACAGGAAATGCAGGTGTCCAAAGACGGAGCCATTAAAACGAAGTAGAGATATCCCCGTAGTAAGGCCAACAAGAGCGAATAAAGGACACTAACCTCAGTAGTATAACCAGTCCAGTTTCAAGCAACGATAGAATTAAGAGATGAAATCATCAGGAACTGTCGTCAATTACCATGTCAGAACAAGAAATTCAGACGAAAACTCTACCGGAAGTATTTGCCAATCATCTACCAAGGAAGGGTTGTAATGGAGCTTTTTCTAGAATTTGTATTCCTTTTGTAGAAGAGGAACTTGCTACAGAATATCAGTCCAAGATAAATGATACGAAACGGATACTTCGTGGATATTTTTAATGAGTATCCGTTTCGTATCATTTATCTTGTACTTAATTCCGTGGACACTATGCCTTTCAACATTTATGAGAATATCAGTCGTTTTATTTTCTTCTTATTCGAGACACCCCAGAAGGAATCAACCCTCTTTATCAAATCAGTGGATTTCCAGAGATAATCGGAAGTACAGCTTAATGCTAATGTATTTATTTATATTCCAAGAATTGGTATTCCATATTTAATTTAAAAAAAAATAAAAAAAACTACAATTTGTGGGTCCACACAGAATATAAGGGTTAAATCATGTTACGCTTTTGGATGTTCAAATTATTTGAGGTTAAGGAGAAAAAATTTTATACCCCGTAACATAGATGGGAAATACAAAAGTGTGAATCAAAACCACTCCGACCCTTGTTCTCTTACTCTTCTATTGCTTTATATCCCTATTATTCTTTTATTTTAGGCAGGGTTGGGTTAGGTAAGTGTCATCGGGGAGGTAATATAAGCCTTGCATAGAGTGAACGTGATAAGCCTAATCACATTACTTTGTGTACAAATACTCTAGCACCTTATAATTCTGATATTGTTTTTAAAGAAGAGCCTTGATCTCGCTTATTTTACTCGTTACGCGTTTATATTAAAATTAATTCATTATTCAGCAATTTTTTGATTACTCTGGTTCTGAAAATTTTACCTTTGTTGAAATTTTGAATTATGTATAAATTTTTTGCTATTAACTTAATCTTGGTAAGAAGAAAATTTTGATTTGAATTATGGGTTTGATATATTTATTGTTTAATTGAAAAGTTAATATTTGAATTTTTGTTTTGCTTTGATTAATTATTATTAACTCATGGAAGGTATATCGAGATTAACCTCATTTTTAATTTATAAATATTTTATATATATTTTAAGATTAAAATAAATTCATAATTTTGAAAATATTTGAAGATTCTAGTTCTTAAGATTTTAAGTGTTGAAAAAATTAAATTTACTAATATTATCTTGATTCGCTTGTATTCAACTCGCTTTCTGGCAATAGTAAGAGGAATATTCTTGATTCGAATTGCCTTTTTTTAGTTTGATATATTTATTAGGAGACACACGGTAGTGTGAATACCTTTATTAAACTTGAAATTCTTCAGGAATCGTAATGTTATTTGCAATAGACCCGCAGCTCTTGATAACTGAAATCGTCATCGTCGTATTTATCTTCTTACCGTCCACTGAACTCGAGTTAATACAGACAAAGGTACTTTGTTTGACCAAATTTGAAAAACCTTTTTTCGGGTAAAAGAAATTCTCTAGTTAAACACAGATTTAAATAAAGAAATATTGATAAGGTATATGAAGTAATAGAAGGTAAGGCTCCTGAATGGGTTACAAAAGGGTTAAGCTTAGCAGAGCTTTATTAATTGCTTCAAAATTATAAACAAAATCTTTATTTCTTAAACAGTAGGATGACATGGGTGCCCGCAGGGGGGCAAAAGGGGCAATTGTCCTTCTTAGACTGGCTATGCCCCAATTCCCCCACTTGGATCATTGATTGCCCCGTTTAACTTTTGGATTATATTTTTAAAATAATGCATATGAAGCATTAAAGTAATACGTTTTTTTGTGAAAGATATATCCCAAATATTTTAGACAATATTATTTATAGTGTTTTTGTTTAAAAGATGACGTTTCTTTATATATTTAGCAAAAAATATTACAATAGTATTAGAGGAAGTTCTGAGACATTTTAACAATTAACTGCAGAGGTAAGGAAGCTGGTCCAAGCTTGAGAATGCTACGTTTTGATCAATTTTAAATTTTCAATCTTATTTTTGCACGAATGTCCAAGAAAAAAAACGGCGGATCTCTTAGTCATACTCTCATAGGCATGCAGTTTTTGTTTAAAGAATATTTATACCTTAGGGAAGTTAGGCTTATTGGTTTGTTTCTTTACGGTACATTAGTAAGGCTCAGTTAAAAGATATGTTAAACAATAGTTTGTTTCCAAAAAAATCCGTTATTAAAATATATTTTCTTATCATTAGCTTTTTTACTTTAATATTATATCACTTCTTGGCCTATATAAGCGAGATTTACAGATTTGGTACTTATATAAGCACCTCGCCATGGTCTTAGGCCGAGGCTCACCTAAAGCCTCATCCTTGAGTAGAAATGAGAGAGAAAACGTCAGAAGCCGAGGTTTCAGCGATCCGGCGTAGTTGACAGAGGCGTTGCAGTGTGGAGCCGTGGACTGGTGGTTCGAAACGAAGTCTACCATTATACCGTTGTAACGAATCCCATTAATCCGGAAATTACTAGCCAGTATTTTAAAATCTAGCGCAAAGGCGGGTTTCTATTAAATTGGAATATTATACCCTTCAACCGAATCCTTTTGGATCGAATTTCGATCGACCAAAAATATAAAGATACTACTTTAAAATAAAATTTAAAAATGTTCAATAAATGGTATTACATTTCGACAAGTTCTACGTCTCACCGTGCTCTAGGAGTAAAGCGTTGGTCCAGAAAATTTTGCTCGAATCTCCTTTTGGGAAGGTAGTTTACAAAAATGCAGTTATAAATCTTGAAAATAATCGTTAATAATCGTTAATAATGAATTAAAAAGAGGATTTTAAAATACATTAATATTGCGGAGCCCACAAAGAGAAGTGTAATAAGGAGGAGTTTAATAATCTAAGCCGGGCCATGGTTATAAGTTGGAGATTTTAGGTGGGGTATATTATTTTGGATATCCTTTTTGTTTCTATAAGCGGGACTACAGTTAATAATATGTATATTGGGTGGGAAGAGTTTATTTATGGGAATAAGAAATTTAGGGAAGTTTTTTTGGGAAATCCAACTATTTCGTTTGGCTAATAAGAGTTGTTTAAGTTAGGTTGGGTTGGGTGCACCAAACTATCAGCTTTCAATGGCGAGAGAGAACCATGTAAATTAAAGGGTAAATGAAAACATGTATCAATTTCTTGATTTTAGGTTTTTCTGAATCTTTATTATCGAACACTTAAGAAAAATATCAACTCTTATTTTTACGCATCTGCTAATTATGAAAGAAAAGGTTTTAAAGATCGGATTTAGTTGTCTTGCACAAAAAGCATGGAGCCCCTGTGTTTAAATTTCCTAGTAAATCATCCGACCAATAGGCGCTCTCGCAAAATCCCGCGTGCTCGTGTGTAATATTGCTTATATTACCAAAGCCTCTAGTTACGCAACCGCCGCTGAAGCCCTGATTTAGGATGCTACAATAGATTATATACGCGCGCGCGTGAGTTTGAATCTCATTTATTTTTGGCTCAATATAGGCTTAACATTTTTATGAACGGGATTTTTTAAGCGGACGTAGCGAGTTAAATAAATTTGTTTACGTGGAATTTCTGTATTTTTTATTAAGGAAAGTACTGTTTCGAACAGTGTTGGTCGCTATCAATGGTTTTTAGCCTCATTATATAAATGATATCTATTCTTTCTCTGGGGTCACAAGGTCTAAACAGCGAATATTGGTCGGATTACGACCTCGGAAATTCAAACACAGGGATTCCATTTTTTTGTAGGAGACAACGAAGTCCAATCTTTAAAATCGCTTTAATCATATTTAAGACATACTTAAAAATAAGAGTTGATATTTTTCTGAGGTTTTCGATAAAGCAGTATCAGAAAAACGTAAAATCAAGAAAGTGATATATCAGTTTTCATTTACCCTTTCAGACTTATTTTAGTTTGTTGAAAGTGAACATTGAATCTTTGACTGTACTTTTAAAATGGCTTGCGAGAGGCCTAAAGCTACGCATAAAAAAGCTTGGAGTGAAATAACCATCCAATAGGTGGCCGTGATTGACCCGCCTATATATGTCACGGTGAACCCCCTATTACCTACTACTTTTATGATATTTTGAAAAGAAGGATTTCGTTTGTTCCAAGTTTAACAATCTATTATAAAAATTATCATTTTTTCTTTTGAAATACGGAAATTTATTCAAATTTAGATGGTACAAGTAGAACATAATATATGCAAATTGTCAACAACAATGGAAAAGAGAATTTAAGCATTTTTAGTGATTTCTATGAAGAGTTTTTGCAGCGTTGACCCATAGCTGCAAAAAAGTGGACAATATTGAAGCTCCAAGCCAAAGTCCCAAATGTCCACCAACTACTCCCAGAGTGTCTTGCATCTGTGAGAAAAAAATCGTTAATCCTTATTACCAATTAATTTCTTACATAGTATACACAGTTGATAGCGATTCGCGCAAAAGATGATGTATAGTTAAAGAGTAGACAACGATTTTCTCAGGTGCACAAGTATTTATAGTTTAATTTAGAAGATATTAAATAAAATACAAATTTTATAACATTAGAGCCCCGACTAGTTCCGGAAACATTAGCGTTTCATCCTCAGGGGTATGACCAGCTTTAGTGGAGCGTTCCCATGCATATAACATTTTACTGAATTTTTTAAACAACTATATTATCCATTTAGTTATTGTTTCAACACCAGATCCAGGGCGCAATTTAAACAGTGGTTTTTATCAATATACTTTTTAATGTAGTAGGGTACCCATAAGGCCGAGGGATATATATCCTTTGAACAAAATCGAAATGAACCGAACTCCCATTGGTCCGAAATAAAAAATATGTCGTCCCATTAAACCAAAGCTTGATGGACCGAAGTAACATTTGACCGAAATACCATTGGAAATCCCGGTGAAGCCAGTACCATTTTTTTATATAAGAAAAATCGCGCATGCGCAAACGTGGATACGGAAAAAATTAAGATTAGTATAGACTTGAGAACTCGAGGTTTCAGCGATATGGCGGCGTAGTTGACAGAGGAACTACGATCAGGAACCGTGCACTGGCGGTTCGAAACGTAGTCTACCCATTCAATTCTTTTAACAAACCAATTCTTCCGTAAATTTCTAGCCAGTATTTTAAAATCTAGCCCAATGGCGGGTTTGTATTATATGGGAATATTTTACAATTCAACCGAGTCCCAGTAGACAGGAAATTCAGAGCTACTAATTTAAAATCAAATTCCATCAAAAAAAGCTCAAATAAATATATTACATTTCGATGGGATCTACGTGTCATCGTAGTCTAGTGGTAAAACGTTGGTGGGGTATATTATTTCGCAAAATCTTTTTTCTCTGAGCGGGATTACAGTTAATAATATGGGTTTTGGGTTTAGGAGAATTTATTTAAGGAGATTAGAAGTTTTTTCTTTGGAAATCGAACTATGGGCCCATCACCATTTGTAGTGCAATTGCAATTTCACTAATTGTACCTTTAGCGAATTAGAACGCTCCATTCGCGGAAAAACTAAAACAAGGAATTACTAATTACAGCTGAATCTAATTTTGAATGAAATATTAAAGTTCGAATGGGTTCCCTTTCCAACTTTCATTAAAAAATTTTAAATTTTAGTATTTAAAATTAAATTTGAAATTAAACCTTAGTTGTTTGCATAGCTAGTTTCAGTCATGGCCTATTCGTAATGTTATTCTATGGGATTTGATTTTTTAGTATAATTTTCTAATTATTTCAGACTTTTTTCAAAATTGGATTTTCCTTGTCTTGTGAATTAAGTTTCAAGCTTTATTTTAAGACTAATTTGATAATTTCACACCAATTAGTGGGCCACAATCTATTTATGAAAACGGAGGAAAAATTAGGGAGGAGGAGCTGAGTCGGAAAGCCTAAGCATAATTTGATAAATTAGGTTTAGGTTTTCCAAAGCCTTTTAAATCACGCAAAATAGCGCGTGACTAGGAGGCTATGTGTATTGAACGCCGATGACTTTACTTCTCCTACTTAACCTTTTCGCTTTTTTATTAAATATATTAAGGCCGATCTTATCGGTGTAAAATTAATCTTTAAAAAGAGCTGGAAACGTAATTCATATTTCAATGAAAAATATCTGGAAGCATTAAAAAATAAATCTGAAAGGAAAGTCTTTTTCCAAAAATCCAAATACCAAAGTACTCTCGTTTCTAAAAAAGAGTAAAATTCTGAACGATTTAAGTCTACGTTCATGTATCTGTCGAGATAATAATAGGTTGGTAAAGTATAATTCCATGAGCCCTAAATGTAGTTTTTTTCGCCCGATGTATCGAATAAAACATTTTTAACAGGAAAGTGGGGGAATTGCATATCCTTAAAATTATCTACAATCCTTTAATACCCAAAAATCACAGAAAAGCTTAAATCTGTTAGAAATCAGCTTTTGGTGCTTTATAAAGGTTAAGCCTCGATATTCTGTACCTAGAATTCTAGACTACCTTGGCTTAATGAATTAAAGTTGGTAGCAATAGCAACCCTCAATGTATTACGATTTTTCCGAGAAGAGATTCTTTATAATGTAATGAAGGTAATGCTTTGAAGGTATTGTGGTCTTTTTGGGAAAACTTTAACGCCATTTGGTGCACTTTTGAAATTACCAACTTTGCTGAAAACGTTGAAGTCATGATTTAAAACCTAAAGGTCCATTGTTCTGTAAGCGGGGATGATATAACTTTTAGTTTCTAGAATTTCCTAATATTCTACGTAGAAGATACTCTCAGAGTCTATGGAAGATTTAAGTATATTTCGTTTAATGGGAAACGAAAAAAAATGTAAAGACTTAGCTGCAACAAAGGCATATGCCGTAGTTATTAACTTAAAAAATATAAATAAACTAATTTTTATTTAGTTTAAAGGGCAATGGGCGAAATGTAAAGATTTGACTGTATTAACTACGGCTGCCAAAGCTATTAACATAAAAATGACAAAAAAATTAATCTTAATTGGGTTTAAATGAAATCGGGGAAAATGAAAAGATTTGGATGGATCAAAGGCGGCTGCCATAGCTATTAACATAAAAAATGATGAACAAAATAATTTTAGTAGGTTTAAATGGCAATGGATCTGGTTGCATTTACTGCAGCTGCCGTCGTTATTAGCATCAAAAATTATGAAAAAAGGAATTTTAATTGGGTTTAAAGGGCAATAGGGAAATGTAAAGCGTTGGCTGCATCATCTCTGGCTGTCGTTGCAATTAACTTAAAAAAGGTTGAAAAATTATTTTAAATCAGACGTAGCTGTTAACATCAAAAATGAAGAATTTTTTAATTTTAATTGGGTTTGAAGGCAATGGAAACAATATAAAGATTTGGCTGCATCAAAGAAGGTTGCCCCCAGGTAGCAAACAAACGTTGATCAATGGGTTATTTACGGTACCAAAGTATTCAAAACGTTTAGTGTGTTTTTCTTGTTTTTAAAAAGTTTATACTTAGGTGATTTTCAAACCTTTTCTCTTTGGTTGAGGGAGAACGTTTATATTACGTTTATAAATTGGTGATCTATAAACCATTTATTTTAGGTTGAGAGCGCGCGTTAAAAATACGTTTATGTTATGGTGATTTTTAAACGATTTATATTTGGTTGAGAGCGCGCATTAAAAATACGTTTATATTTGGTTGATGATAACCGATTACATAACGTTTACCGATGGTGTTTTGTATTCCGTTTATGTCTGGTTTATTGTGTACTAGACTCTGACGCCGCCGATTACACGCCGGCGCGCCGTTTAACTTAGCAATATTTTTGACGCCGCCGCCGTTTAATTTTTAGCGCGCCATGATCCGTAAGGCTCGAAAGTCGAGCGTGACTCTGCCAACAGGGGTCATCAGCTGTCGAATGGCCACTGCCACGCAGAGCAGGAACGGTGGAAGACCGTTTGTCCGTGGGAAACCACGAAAGTAAAAGTAAAAGTAAAATTTCTGCCTAGGCTCATTCACGGGAGAGCTGAAAGACGCGACATGGCAGTCGGGAGCTGACCACGTGACGTCATACGCCGATAAACGCCGCCACCGCCTCACCGTAAACGCTCATGGTTTACGTCGCCCCTAGGGAAAAAACTCGGCGCGCCGCCGCCGAAACCAAAAAAACACCGTCACGCCGCCGCCGGTTTTTTTCTGCGGTGTCGGAGTCTATTGTGTACGTTTATATTACGTTTATATATTGTTGATTAATATACTTTTATTTTCGTTTAATAGAGACCCTTTATAATACTTTTATATTATGGTGATTTATATAGAATTTATATTTCGCTGATGATAAATTCTTTACACAATGGTGTTTTGTATGCCGTTTTTATCTGGTTGATGGAATGTGTTTATATTACGTTTATATGTTGGTGATTAATATACCATTTATTTTCGGTTAATGGAGGCCGTTTAAATTTCGTCCATATTGTGTTGATTTATTTAAAATTTATATTTGGTTTATGATATTCGTTTATACTACATTTACAGGATGGTGATAGTAATATACCTATCAAATTTGTTTAATGGTGTGAGAGTATATTACGTTGAAAATATGATGATATATATACGATTTATTTTCGGTAGTTTGAATACGTTGGTTATACGTTTATATTATAGTATTTTTATATCTATTTATATTTAATTAGTATTTGGTTGTTGGTGACCGTTTATTTTATGTTTACGCAATAGTGATTTACATATATTTTAAATTCGAACTCGACTGATCGAATTTAAACTTTGAATTATAGCTAGTGCAAAGGCCGATCTCACGGATGGTGGCATTAAAGAGTATAATGCCAGTAATAATTCTTGCGCTTGGCCACCGTATCGAAGTGATGCCAGGATAGTAAAATATTTAGTTAACTCTGAGCTTCCAGCAGACTCATGGAAAACATATAGCATAAGCCGCATATTTTTTAAAACTGGTAAATCAGATAAATTTTGTTTTTTACATTTCATTTTAAAAATCTATAATTTTTTAAAATAGATTGCCTCAAAACGGCAAAACTAAAAGAATGTGAAATGACTTCTGATATCGGAGATATCACTGAGAATGAGCTTGGAAGTCATAAGGTCATATTCAGTAAGAAAATAACACGCTTTCCAACAGTCTACCAATTCGACGGGGTGGATGGTGATGATACAAGTGGAAATTCTGAAGATGGAATGATTAGGTGTTGACATTTGAAAGACTTCACGGGTTCTAATTGTCGCAATTAATTTCAGAAGGGAATAAGTCAAAGAAATCACCAGTTATACCAATACTTACAAGTTTTCCCATCAACATCAACGCATCTAAAGTTCTTTCAAGTGTGTACTAGTTTTTAATATCTCAACAAACTAAAAAATAGGTCAAAAAAAGATAATAATTGCTAAAAAAAGGCTAATTTAATAAAGGACAAAATTGATAAATAATATCTAAAACAAGTTGGGAAACCAAAATATAACCTTCCCGACGTTAAGGTAACATAACCTAACCTTACCTAAAATAAAAGATGAAAAGAAATGTAGAGTGTTGGAAGAGTAGAAGAAACAGCGTGCATTTCAATCACACTTCTCTATTTCCCATCTAGGTTACGGAGTATAAGTATTATACAAAAACGTTGTTTTGCTTCACACTTCAAAAAAGTGCATTTATAGGTAAGAATATCAAACCCGTGAAGGGACAGAAATTATAAATTATCGTTGAAAGAAATATGAATGTCACAGTCTAAGAAATCAGAAAGCTATAATGAAATAATTAATATGAATAAAAAAATTACATATAAATTCGGCCTATCGAAACTTTAAATTATGTAGAGTTAAAGAATGTAAAGGTTATAAAAAGTCGAGTGTTTGCTTTTACAAGCTGTAAACTGCAACCATCACCATAAAATATCACCAAAGTCTAGGAGAAGGGAAAAAGTAAGAATCAACTAAACTTTGGCAGAGTTGTCAGGTGACGATAAGGCACAAGTAAAGGTTTGTTAGTGTATACCCCGTGGTGAAACATGCTCAAAATCTCGAGGGGCATCCAAACGGCAACCCTTCTTAAGGTACTATAATTCTTCACAATAAGAACTAAACATTTCAAAAGCGCCAGCTTAAACTAATTGGTATTACGCAATTCTACCATTAAACGCATAGTAGGCTTTAAGTTACCCTTTCCAAGAGTGATTTCTACGAATGACTTCTACATAATTAAGAGTTTCGATAGGCCGAATTTATATGTAATTTTTTTATTCATATTAATTATTTCATTATAGCTTTCTGATTTCTTAGACTGTGACATTCATATTTCTTTCAACGATAATTTATAATTTCTGTCCCTTCACGGGTTTGATATTCTTACCTATAAATGCACTTTTTTGAAGTGCGAAGCAAAACAACGTTTTTGTATAATTAGTGTTTGCTTTTGGAAAAATTAAACACTAGTAAATCAATTAATCCATTTTTTTATTTAGTGGTAGGTAATTAAAATTGCAAAGAACAACCCAAACTGCCTATAGGAATTTGGGTAACGTAATGTTAAAAATTTTTGTTTCGCCACTGGTAAAATTTTATTGTGATAGTAGACTAGGGTTGTGTCCTCACCTTTCTACCACAAAAATAATCGTTTAACCATTATAGTCTGCGAATACAAATCAATTTAAGTTTAGCTCGATAATGTTAAAGATAGGCCACATCGTTGGATTCGACAATGGAGTAGACTGTCTTCCCCCACCTGAAATCAGTTGAAATTTTGAATATTAGTAGACACACGATAGATAAAGATTCTGGGAAAATATCGTTTTGTAACTGCCATGGGATTTTTCTCAGCAACGATTTAAATTACCAAGAATTTTGACATAATTTGAGGTGCGGAAGCCCAAAATGCCTGTAAAAGTGTTCAACCTGCCGAACAACAAAGTTTTGCAGCAAAGCAAATTCAAGGAGCGAGGCACAGACTATACAGCTAACTAGTATAGTCTTTGTGTTCTGAAAAAACAAAGAGAAATAACACCGAAAAAGTATACTGTAGTGGTTTTATTAAGAAACACATTATTAGTAATTCGACGAAAAATAACAATTTCAGTGACATTATATTTCAAACAATGTGGAAAAAGACCTAATTCGTGTTCGCGTAGGGAGTCAGTTTTCAGCCTCAGCCACGCATCAGGCTTTGATTCGATACATTCCTAATGGTATCGGGATTGATTCAGTTATTTCATGGTATTGCAACTGTAAAGGAGGGAACTTGACCATCAGAACTTGTGCTCACGTTAGCAGCCTTATTTGGTGCCTGGGCTATAAACAACACGAAGATAGAAGTAGCTGGTATCAATATAAATTGCGTGCAGTCTGCGACGATGCCGGTGATTTGGACGATTTACCTAACATATTGCTTCAAATATAATGCCACTAAAATTGTTATTTTTCGTCGAATTACTAATAATGTGTTTCTTAATAAAAACCACTACAGTATACTTTTTCGGTGTTATTTCTCTTTGTTTTTTCAGAAGACAAAGACTATACGAGTTAGCTGTATAGTCTGTGCCTCGCTCCTTGAATTTGCTTTGCTGCAAAACTTTGTTGTTCGGCAGGTTGAACACTTTTACAGGCATTTTGGGCTTCCGCACCTCAAATTATGTCAAAATTCTGGGTAATTTAAATCGTTGCTGAGAAAAATTCCATGGCAGTTACAAAACGATATTTTCACAGAACCTTTATCTATCGTGTGTCTACTACTATTAAAAATTTCAACTGATTTCAGGTGGGGGAAGACAGTCTACTCCATTGTCGAATCCAACGATGTGGCCTATCTTTAACATTATCGAGCTAAACGTCAATTGATTTTTATTCGCACACTATAATGGTTAAATGATTATTTTTGTGGTAGGAAGGTGAGGACGCAACCCTAGTTTACTATCACAATAAAATTTTACCAGTAGCGAAACAAAAATTTTTAACATTACGTTACCCAAATTCCTATGGGCAGTTTGGGTTGTTCTTTACAAGTTTAAATTGAAATGATTTAATATATATGATTATTTTATTTTGTACAAACTTTATAATCGGTTATTGTTGTTCTAAATTATGGGGCCCTATAACTGTGGTTTAAGATTAAATATCCTATGGTGCACGCGACATATTTTTTAATCTCGATCGCAGCACGTTATTCGATCTTTTTAAAAGTAAAATTGATTAAGTTCTTGTTTTTGCCATATTCAAAAATATTCCCTCGAGCTCCCGCAGAACGAACACATCAATACTCTCAGCATAAAACTATAGTTCTTAAATTTCATTTCACACAGTTTAATTCAGAAGTTCTTTCGATTTAGTTGAATATTAACATCGCTTAAGCCGTTGTTTTCATTTTGATGGTTTATACCGTTTAATTTTCATTTTTCACTTAGATTTAAAATGAAACCATTCAGTTTATAAGCCGGTTAATGAAAATTATTCACAACACTTAATAAATACTGATCTGCCATGGTGCACCTCATGGGTTATTAGATTAATAGTTTTGACCTAATTAACTGGTACCCTTTTAAAATAGCTTTGAACTCACTCGTTTTCCTGTGAGGACGCGTTACACGACGCGCACAAATAATGGTGGACGGAGGCGCACAATTAAAGGTTTAAGTGTATTCAGAATACTGGTCGTTGACGTCCCGTCATCGCGTGATTTCGAATCATCCGATTGCCCGGTTAGATTTTATTTTGCACATGGCGATCGAGCCTTTTTCTTACTCCGTAGATTTAAATTCAATTTAAAAATTATGACCTCTCGCTTTTAAGTCTCCAGTCCAACCTCAGGATACCAGTAAGTAGAAAAATATATAATTGGTACCATGCCGCGGCATACTCGGGCATGGCAACTAAAAGGAATTTAAAGTTTTCTTAAAATTAAGTACACATGGGACCGATTTATAAAAAAGGAAGCCCATGTGCAAGAGAAACCATTACAGCTCTGACCTCCGACCTCGCGCTAGCTAGATACGCGTATCGGAAGACCTAAAAGAAAAAGCACCCTACGACTTTAATTGTCTTGGGGGGAGTCTCTGCCGTTTACAAATAAAAGTATTTACGAATTAAAGGGTAGGAGTCAAAGATTTTAAAGGTTATATCGGAAAATATAAATAAAGTCCGAATTTGCCGTTAAATATAATATGATGACTCTCTCTTTGTTTCCATCCATTTATTCATCCACTACGCTTAGTTTAGAAAAAGAACGACGAAAGCGGCACCTCGTAACAAATCCGCGCATAACGAAGTTATACCTCAATCGCGCCATGGCTCTGGAAGATTCGCTTCAATTCCGAACTCGTCAATTACAAGAGAGAAGGGTGATAACAAGGGATTACTAGCTAAAGGGATATTGGCTAATTCGAAGGATAAAATATACTAGCCTGACGTGACCTTACTAGCGTTGTTTTAATCTGCTAACTTAAAGATAACTAAAAGTGATTACCATGAACATCCACTAAGATACTAAAATATCTACTCGAGAATTAACGAGACGATCGAGACCAGAATAAACATTAAACTTTATTATTACAAGTATAATTCTCATAAATTCAGAGAGCCCTGCAAAAAAAAAAAAACGAAGTCGTAAAACAACATCGCGTTAAAGAACATATTTGCAAAAAACTATGCCAAGTCCTGCGCACTGTCCCTAAAGAAACGTAAGTCTTCCTTTACTCTGCTGTCCAAGAGATGTACTGGATGATGGCCCCAGGCATCTTTCCACTACTTGTTCTCTACTTGGCCTATCCTTATCCTTGAAGGCTAGGACATTCTAGGCGTCACCACGGAACTTCCACCTCTGCAGCTGGCTAGAGACGTTGACTTTTTTTTTACACGATGTTGAACGCATGAATGACAGAGAGAGAATGTGTTCTAACCCTAGGCGCAAATGACTTTTATCTCTCGAAAAACTACGTCGACGTCCCTTAAAAAACGTATTTGGCCTACTGGCGATAGGCCAACTGAAAAACGTATTTACATCCCATTGTAAGAATTGGACGACGAGTCCGAAAGTTCGTTATGTCGAACACGTGATAGTACCGAAAGTTCGAATACTCTAAAGGGGCTGACTTCGCGTCGACTGCAACTAAATCAGACTGAGACTGTTGCACTCTACTAACGTAACCTTACCTATAATATTATCAGAGGGATGGGTTAGAGCGAGTGTTTAACTAGTTGGAGGGATGACGTAGTTCGAGTGATTAACTAACGTAACCTTACCTAAAATTTTACAAGAAGCCCAAGGAAACAAAATGTCCATTCGAGGTTGTGAACTATCGATAAAGATTCCACTTGAGATTATGTACATGAAGATTATGGTCTATCAAGATTGTGTCGCATCGACATTATGTTTTGTCGAGATTACGTCCCATCGCGATTATATCCCATCGTTATTGTGTAATATCGCGCGTGTGTACAATTTTGTTCTTATATCCGTATCCTTTCTAGACTCCTTTAAATTCTGCAGCATATTTTAAATTTCCCGCCAACTTTTATAACTAAATCAATTTAATGTACGTCTGTCTCAGAGTCCATTTTCTAAGACATTTCAAAATCTTACTAATGTATAATACCCAAGTTTATTTACCCTGCGGCTTATAATCATTGATAAAAAAAATCCAGTACGCACTATAAACGTTAAAAACACTGTTTTGCATTAGACTCAATACGTAGAATTCTAGGCATCGTCCTACATCTTTTAAACCAAAATATATATCGTTTGTATCTCTCGCGTTTTGCTTTATTATTTATATTTAATTAGACACAAGTTTTTTATTCAACTTCATACACCAACGTTATCATTTTTTCCTTCTTTCTTTCCAATGTTATCAAAGCTACTTTTATTCAGTCTTAGTATTCAACATAATAAAAGTATAATAAGTATAATAGAACACCCTTGTAAATCTAACACATTTCACACTTTCCAATGCAAACTCCCAATGAAACGCCGTCTTTCACGGTGTTTCAACCTTATCTAAAGCTTTTGTTATCTCAGTCTCAGTATTCATCCGAAAGGTATAGAAAAATATAGAGTACCCCAATGAACCTAACATATTGATCTCTCTCGAATGCAAACTCTCAATGAAACGGCTCGCGGTCGGGAGACGAAGATTCCAGTTATCAAGACGAAAAAAATTACCACCTCATAAGGGTAATCTCCATAGACGTTTCTGATGAAATTGTGAGAGACCTATAAATAAACCTGGCCGGCAACGGCCAGGTTTTAATTTTCCCTTAACCTCAAGGATTCAGAGAATGCAAAAGAGTGTCCTGCGTTACCCATAACTATACGCGGCAGGTCGTAGACTTTTTAATAAACACACCAAATGAAATGTCCTGCGTTACCCATAATAATATGCGGCACACCAAATGAAATGTTTATTTTCTAAGTAAATATGTAAAATACAAGTTCTTGTAATATAAATTAACATTTGAGTATAGGCTGTACTGTGTGATTATCTTTGATAATCCACTGATTTGATAAAGCCTAAGAATTTAGTCTGGGATGGCAAGGAAGACAAGGAATGAAAACGGCGAAGATATGGTAGCAAGTTCCTCTTGGACAAACCAAGAAATATTGTAGACTGAATGTTCCATTTACAACCCATTGTCGGTAGATGATTGGTAATTACTTCCGGTACAATTTTCGTCTGAAATTCTTGTTTTGACGTGCTAATAGAGGACCATTACTGATATTTTCATCATACAAGTGATCCCAGTCATTGGAAGAATCCAAGGATGGAGCTGGTCGAGAGGTTATTTTCCAAACCGGCTGACAAGACGTTAGCTTCCACTCCTATGATAAAAAAATATCTTAAAAGACTGAAAGTAGACTAATTTCCATACCAATAGAACTTATTTGAATAGCTGCTTTATGTTTACAATTACGAGGCCTTATGAAGAACTGCCGAGCTTTTTCTGACTGTAGGTATCTCATATGTTGAATTCGAAAACACTAGCTGCTTGCACGTTTCAATTCTTCGTAGCCGGGCCGTCTCTTTCTGGTGATAAATGAAAGCCGTGTCGCTGCTCTGTTGACTTCAAATGGTGATAATATTCTGCGCTGGTTGATTATCTCCCTTAAGTCATTATAGCTCTCTTTCGTCTGGTCTGGCCGTCTCCTGGTCTCGAAGGTCACTGTTCACGGCTGATTTCGATTATGAAAATAATCGGAAATGTTTCTTGGTTTCATAGTGGAGAAAACTAAAGCCTATTTTTTTTCTCCAACATGAGATGTAATTTTTTCTTCAAAATTGTTGTTTTTTAAACACGGGAAACCTACTGTACTTTTGTTCAAGTAGAGTTTTCACCACTATCATTTTTCTTAAGAGGTTTAACATTTTGTATCAATCCGCCTCAGCTTTAAATCTTATATCATTTCTATCTTGGATGCCCGTGTTTTATTTAGATTCTTCAATCCACCCCAAGTTTGCAGCAAGCCTTAGCCTATACTGCACGTTATACCTTTGCTTTTTGGACTAAATGATATATGGAAAACAGCTTAGCGCGTGTTGCCAACTCAAGCTGGTATTAAACGGTCAAATTTCACTAAATTTTTGGACAATTTCTTAAATATCTTCTAAACTATCTCGAATTTTTAACTGATTTTTCAGCTTCGTTATTAATTAGATTCAATTTAACAATATTATGATATTAAATTAAAATTTAAATGCATTATACGATTCAATTCACTAAAAGATATCGCGGCATAAGGCCAAAATAGTTAGGGCATGGGAAAGGGGTATATATAGCTTTCGCGAACCTTTATTCATCGATCGAGTAGCCGGGAAGAGTTGAGGAAACCCCCTTCTCAACGTCTAGACCTAGGCATTCGGTAACTGCACCACAAAGACCCGTAGAGGGAGGAGATAGTGGAGTGGATGGTTGATGTGGAATATATTAGTGAGGGACGCCTCGTTAATATGGCCCGCTGAGATCGGACACTAGAGGTTGGTCCTTGGTGTGGGGATGGTCGGAGGTGATTATAACAGTGGGAGACGTCCCATTGCGTATAATCGCTTTCAACTTTCCAGCATCGAGGTTTGACCGTAAAGTGGATGGTGGAATGCGATAATATACATTTGTAGACGTGTATAATTGCACGACACCTGAAACTCAATGTCGCAGCCACGCTTAAAGGAGGTAATTCCCGTTAAACGGAATTGAACGATAAGCTGGCATGATTACGTCTCTAGACTTTTGGCTCCACGAGCTAGGTCACGTGATTTCCGTTTACACAGGATAACCGCTTACGCCAGAAGTGACACACACACACACGATCAATGTAATACCTCCCCCTGAACTAAAGTTCTGTCGGGGAGGTAAAAAGATACTATATAACAGCTCGAATAAAGGATACTAAATAACAGCTCGAATCAAGAATAATACATACATTGTGGTCAAAAACGAGACCAATATTTAGTCTGATATAGACCGTAAAGTGGATGGTGGAATGCGAAAATATACAATTGGAGACGTCCTATTGTATATAATTGCACGACACCTGAAACTCAATGTGGCAGCCACGCTTAAAGGAGGTAATTCCCGTTAAACGGAATTGAATGATAAGCTGGCGTGATTACGTCTCTAGACTTTTGGCTCCACGAGCTAGGTCACGTGATTTCCGTTTACACAGGATAACCGCTTACGCCGGAAGTGACACACATACACACACACGATCAATGTAATACCTCTCCCTGAACTAAAGTTCTGTCGGGAAGGTAAAAAGATACTATATAACAGCTCGAATCAAGAATAATACGTACATTGTGGTCAAAAACGAGACCAATATTTAGTCTGATATAGACCAACCTGTACATATATATAGCTATTTTTTTTGGAAGGCTTATGTATTTTGATTCAATCATGCATTATTTTAAGCTCAACCTAGGCTGCTGAATACAATTCGTTACACACTGAGATCCTGCTTGTTATAGTAATTTTAATCCTTAAATTATAGAGATTTTACTGATTCTAAATTTTTTTTACTTCACAAACTTCTATATTAAGAAATACGTCATCCCTTCATGAACATGTCGGGAGCTTATCGGATTCTCAAAACCCTTCCAATTGTAAGTGTCCACAATAATTAATGATGTATTTATGAACCTAACCTTTAACTAACTCTAACTTTAGTACATACACTGCTGCTACACGAAATAAAAAAAAACTGAAAACCCTTTTTTTAAATGAGCTTGAAGGTTTTAAATCCATACAAACTGTGCTCCTTCATCAGATATAAAATCCATTTTGGAAATGACAAGTCGAATGGTCAATAGGATGTTTGTAGAAAAGGTGACACAGAACTCTAAACTTGACGTTGATGATATGAATTTGCCTTTGGATACTGAACTTGGAATGGAAGAACTATAAGACTTTTTAAAAGTAAAAAAATAACCAGCTAGCATTGTTAAGAAAAGTGTTTGAAATATTGAACTAGCAATATCAAAATTATGGGTGTGCTTGTACTCGTGTAGTCTCGAGTACACGAACAAGCCTTAGAACTTTGATATTCGAGTTAAGTACTCGGCTTGAAGCTCGAACTCAAAATGTCAAGGGCGTTAATTTGAGTACTGGAGACTAGTTCAAAAATCGTTAAAGGGAGAATGAAAATTAACACAAAGGGTTTTTAATGATTAATTATCGTTTAAATAGACCTAATTCATAATACCCTTTTCAGACGAGGCTTAACTAGCCGGTTTAATCAGATTTAACCGTTGTTTAAACACAATTAACCGAGGTTTATTGAACTGAGAAGGCTATATCAACCTCGGTTAAATCAGATGAAACCATTGCTAATTACGGCTCGTCTGAATACAATTGTACTGAATACAATTTACAAGCCAATAAACAAGAAATACATTTAAAATTTACCCGTAAAATAGGCTTAGCTGAATTGATGGAGATCCTGCTTTCCCCATATAATCGATGAATTGGATGGACGCTAGTCCTTTTATATGGGGAGTTCAGGATCTCCATCAATCCAACTAAGCCTATTTTCAGGGTTTAAAATTTATTTTTAGATTAATATTGGGTTTAAAAAAAATTTCTGGTGGATTAGGCCTTTAAACTATAAAGAATTGAAAAAAAACTTCTTGTTGTTAGGTTGCATTCTCCCTTAAAGGTTAAAACTCAGTACGAATGAAACATTAAAGGCTTCTTCACCCATTATCAAAATTTGATTTCTAATTTGGCGAAAATTGAAAGCTTTCTTGTAGTCTTACTAAGAATCTCACTATAATGTAAAATTGCATAGAAGCTAGAGAATCTAATTTTGAATGATTTTAAACTCTAATTTTTAACTCTTTTAGTGCCTCAATTCAGATATTGTAAATATTTAAGTTTGTATCATAAGCTCCGCAGAAAATAATTGGCTGATGCAAATAACCACTTCATATTATTTTAGCTGTCATATCTTGACATTCTCCCTTTAAGGTTAAAACTCAGTACGAATGAAACATTAAAGGTTTGTTCACCCACTATCAAAGTTTGATTTGTAATTTGGCAAAAAATGAAAGCTTTTTCTTGTAGTCTTACTAAGAATCTCACTAAAATGTTAAATTACATAGAAACTAGAGAATCTAATTTTGAATGATTTTAAACTCTTTAATTTTTAACTCTATTAGTACCTCAATTCGGATATTGTATTTATATTTAAGTTGTGTATCATAAGCTCCGCAGAAAATAATTGGCTGATGCAAATAACCACTTCATATTATTTTAGCTGTCATATCTTGGAAGTCTAGGTGGCAAGAGTGTTTCGGATGCAACTAGGCGAATTCTATCAACATTGATGAAAGAAACTATAGCCTAAAAGTTTAATTGGCCAGGAAGATCCAAATAAGCTTTCAGAGAATTAAAATTGAAAGAAATTGTGATAAGTAAGCTATTATTCGGACTTTATTTAAACGAAGTGGCGGAGTCCTAAAAACACTATAATTTTATTTGAGGAAGAAACTCCCGGTGACTTTTATTGTTAAAAGACCATATGAGGTCAAAAGCTTTCTTGCGCGATTACCGCTTTTTAACAACAAAAACCTGGTCATTAACTCGTTAATCTCCATGCGTTTCTTCCATTTATGAAATTATTAAACTAATTCTAGAAATAAAACGTTATATAATTTCTTTCAAAGGCGCTGTTAGATCCAATGCATTTTTCAAAAAGTTTCCCGAAATAGAAATTCAGAATGCAATTCAAGGATGGCTTAAACAAGCTTCAAACAGAATCGAGCAAAAAACAAAAAGAAAGAACTTAAAAACTTCCAACAATAATGATTCAACTACTTGCAGTACGAAAATGATAAACCTGCCAATTATAAATGATCTAAATGAATCCAGTTATCTTGATGCCCAAGCAACTATCCTTTTTGAAACTATGGCTTGAATTGATTTTACATGTTTACCTGAATAAATGGTTTGTCTTTAACATAATTATTATTACATTACATTTTTCTACTTTTGTACATTAGGTTAAATCAAACATAATATTAACGTTTATTTAACTTAATATAGATGTTCATTTAATTTAATATAGAAGTTTATGAAACATTATACACGGCAAAAAACCTACTATAGAGGTTCAGGTAACTATAAAACCTACTCTACAATATAAATAAATCCGCCATACACTACAAATAAACGAAATATACAAGGAAAATAATTGAAAAATAAACCTTTATATTCAAATTAAACACCAAATGAGGCTAGTTTAAACGTCAACATGACTATTTCAAAACGTTGTATAAACGTCATATAACCTATCAAACACGTTTAATAAACAAGTTAAAAGACCAAATTTGAACGTTTAATTACTTCAATTAAAACGTGTAAAAAACAAAGTATAAACGTATTTATCAACAATAATTAAACGTGGAATAAACGTTGTTTAATCTTAATATTATCCCTTGAAACACGTTCTTTAAACGGAAACTAAACAGTCTTAACCTATCTGGGGAAGAAATAAAAAAGTGTATAAAAACCGTCTCCCAAGATGACATGATCACCGTTTATTAAACGTTACTATATTCGTTTCTTCAACTATTTCCCTTAAACTTTATTTAAACGTTTCTTTGCTACCTGGGCCGTAGTTATTAACATAAAAATGATGAAAAAATTATAATTTGGTTTAAAAGGTAATGGGAAAAATGTAAAGATTTGGCTGCATCCACTGCGGTTGCCTTTGCTATAATCATGAAAAAGTTTAAAAAATTATTTTAATTGGGTTTAAAGTCGAATGGGCAAAAATGTAAAGATTTGGCTCCTTCAAGTCTGGCTGCCGTTGCAATTAACATGAAAAAGATAAACAATTTTATCTTAATTCTGCCGTAGCTATTCACGTAAAAAATTATGAAAGATTAATTTTAATTGGGTTTGAAGGGCAACGGCAAAATAAAAAGATTTGCCTCCATCAGTGGCGGCTAACTTATCTATTATAGTCGCCCCAACGAAAGAAGAGCCCTGAGAAAAACGTCCGAAATGGGGTCGCCACCATCGACCCCATAGTTATTAATCAACTTGTTTTTCTCTTGCGATGTCTGTCTGCAACATCGTCTGCTATAGAGATTGAGTGGATAAGTTCGGTGTTATAGAACGTCGGCTTTTTGCAGTGTATATGCTGTTATATTTTGTTTAATGCGATCAAGTATTCTGTATAATTCATATCATAGCGAAACAGCATTAGAAAGTACACCAGTACTAGTTTTTACCTCCCCGACTGAACTTTAGTTCAGGGGGAGGTGTTACACTGGTCGTGTCTGTGTGTCTGTCTGTGTGTGTAAGCGGATATCCTGTGTAAACGGAAGTCACGTGACCTAGCTCGTGGAGCCAAAAGTCTAGAGACGTAATCATACCAGCTTATCGTTCAATTCCGGGGAATTACCTCCTTTAAGCGTGGCTGCCACATTGAGTTTCAAGTGTCGTGCAAAGACATACAACAGGACGTCTCCCATTGCACATCATCGCATTCCACCATCCACTTTACGGTCGAACCTTGATGCTGAACAGCCGAAGGCGATTATAAGCAATGGGACGTCTCCCACTGTCATAATCACCTCCGACCATCCCCGCACCAAGGTCCAACCTCCAGTTTCCGATCTCAGCGTTCCATACTAGCGAGGCGTCCCCCACTAGTACAGTTCACATCAACCTTCCACTGACTCCAAACATCGCCCCACCAATGGGTAAATTGCGTCGCCAAGCGCCTAGAGATCAAGAATCAGCAAGACATTGAAAGGGGGGGTTTTCCCCCTAACTTCATGGCCATCACGCACGGTTACTTCGATTAATATAGCCCTTCGAAAGGTTTATATAGTATCTTTTTGGAACGAATGCAAATTAGCCTCATGGGGTGATTTTGTTTGATATTGTTTAGGGAAATGAAACGCAATATTAATTTATATTATAATTAAAAATATTAAAATGGTTCATCTTAATCTAATTAATTAGAAAGTCGAAAAATTAATTTAAAATTCGAGATAGTTTAGAAGTTATTTGAGAATTTATGCAAAAATTTAAAGAAATTTGACCGATTAATGGCAGTTTTAGTTGGCAGCATGCGCCTAAGCTATTTTCCATATATATCATTTACTCGAAAAAGCAAAGGTATAACGGGCAGTATAGGCTTATCTCTGGTGCAAACTTGGGGTGGATTGAAGAACTTAAATAAAGGTGCGTTTACACGGGTATGGAAGATTGAAACAACATAATTTAGATAAGAGATAAGACAATAATAACTTCGATTATACTCGGTGAATTTTTAACCAGTTCAAGGGGAATTGGTGTATAAGATTTGAAGCTGAGGCGGATTTATGCATAATGTTAAACCACTTAAGAAAAATGATAGTCGTGAAAACTCTCCTCGAACAGAAGTAGAGTAGGTTTCCAGTGTATTTGTGACACGTGTAAAATCGAGTTCGCCAGCACGCGAGTATGTGTAGACCACTAAATTTGAAGTCGGAAACCTCTTTACGCATGGAAAATATCAATGTGATTTTTTTTGATATTCTTGGGAGAATCAGCTTCATGTATGGGGAAATATCGTAATCTTCTGGCAAACTTGCAAACAGTGGCGTATTTGGTTTTAATTACTGGCACGGATTTTCAAATTAATTTTTTTATAATTTTCGCGCGTTTCGCAAATTTATTTCGTGCGAAATTGTGTACATGCGCAGAGCGAACCAGGTTAACGCGGATACACACAGACCTGTTTTTACGCGTTTCACGCTCGTGAACTCATAGAAGTACCATTAGCACGCGCGAGCGAGGTGCAAACCACTCTAGAAAAATTTTGTACACCTGATTCCAGATTCATTTGATTGTCAGTGATTCCGAATCAATTCGTGTGATTCCGAATTGATTCGTGATTCGCGTGATTCCGAATCGATTCGCGTGATTCCGAATCGATTCGCGTGATTCCGTATCGATTCGCGTGATTCCGTATCGATTCTCGTGATTCCGAATCGATTCGCGTGATTCCGAATCGATTCGCGTGATTCCGTATCGATTCTCCTGATTCCGAATCGATTCGCGTGATTCCGAATCGATTCGCGTGATTCCATTTAGTTTGTACACCTGATTCCAAGAGTGGTTTGCCCATTGCCCCTCGCGCGTGACCATGAAAAGCGTGAAAATAGGTCTGTGTGAATCCGGCTTTAGTCATGCCACAATTAACAATTGACGAACTTTCTTAAACCGGATTGACATTGAAATTTCTCGTGTTTTAATAGTCATGTATGATATGGTTGACCCAAGAGTGAAATGTAGACAGAGTGAGGAAAAGAATCACGTGATTGGATCTCGTGATGACTGCTAGTTTTAGTTTCACACTTTTTCATACATGAATTTAATGTTAATCCCAATTAAGTATAATAGAACCAGGCTTTTAATGCCTACTGTCGTGTATTTCCGGTAACATTTTAGCTAGTGTGGAGTCACGTAAAATGACGTTTGTTTCACAACTTGGTATATTTTTACTCAGGCCTGCCCTGTCAGAAAAAAAAAATATAAAAAATTTATGGTAGGGCCAAAAGAGAAACATCTATTCTTTACTCACAGCATTATCACCAAAAAACGTGTTTTTAGACGTAGGCTTATAAGGTATCTGTAGGTCGTGTAGCACCAAAAAGCGAAATTGTACGTCACAGTTCGTAGTTTAGCGTGTTATGCGGAAAGCTTATTCGTTAATTGTTTATTGAATATGTTTATTTACGGTTATATGACGATACCGAGGTCATAACTTGATTTTGATGAAATATTTTGCCTAATGACGTTACTTGGTCTACAAATACTCTAGTTTTCTTAACGCCGATATGATTTTACTGAGGGACCTTGACCTTGCTTATCTAAATTTTAATTTATTGAACGTAAAATCGTTTCATTTCTTTTGAAATCTTCGACGAAGTTTGTTCTCTAGAGATTTGACTCTTTGAAATTTTAAATTAAGTTTCATTCGTTTGAATACAATTTATTGGTAAGGAAGTAATTTTGAATTTGAATCATTTATTTGATGCGTTTATTATTTGTTTGGACATTTTTGGTATATTTTCATTGACCTGAACTCTAATTTTTATTACTGAGTTGTGACTGAAATATTAGTTTGGAAATCAAAAGGTTTTTTTTTCTGACTCATTTTTCTCTGTAGTAATTTTTTGTTTTCGTAAAAGAGTTATTAATGCCTACTGTCGTTTATTTTCGGTGATGTTTTAGCTAGTGTGTAGTCACGTAAAATAACGTTTGTTTCACAACTTGTGTTGTATACTGAAGCCATGTATAGGTTCAATTTGATATAACATTTTGCCTTTTCACGTTACTTGGTCTACAAATACTCTACAACCGTCAAAATTCTGATATGGTTTTAAAAGAAGAACCTTGACCTTGTGTATTTAATCTCATATCGAGATTAAATGTTTTTCGCATCTAATTTTAATTGGTTTATCAATATGTTATTTGTATAGATATTTTTTTTAAGATTTTATATTTTTTAGATTAAAATAAATTTATTATTCCAGAAGATTTTGTAGAATCTAGTTCTCAGGATTACCGGTGTTGAAAATTTATTTTGCTAATGTTATCTTGATGTCTGTGTTTTCTGCCCGCTATTTGGTAGTGGTAAGATTAATATTTTTAATTTTAATTAATTGACTTATTTGGCGTTTATTTGATAATTTGCTTTACTTAAATTGTTCGTGTAAGGGCTATTTTACATATTACCAAAGATTGCTAATTTCAGTTGTCTTAATTCTGATTTTTTTGTTTTAATACTGAATTATGGACTGGATTATTTATCTTGAAATCTATGTGGTTATATCTTATTTATTTTCCTTTTTTTCTCTAGTTAGGTTTGGTTTTAAGTAGAGAATTATTTAGGGTTGTGTTGGTATACTGAAGAAATGCATATAGGTTCAATGTGATATAATATTTTGCCTATTTCGCTGTTTCTTCTACTCATCCAATACTCTACATTTCTTTTCATCTTTTATTTTAGGTAGGGTTAGGTTAGGTTAGATTACCTTAACGTCGGGGTCGGGGAGGTTATATTTTGGTTTCCCAACTTGTTTTTATTACGATTAACCTCTGAATTTAAAAACATTGAATATTTAAGGAAAGACACCATTAGTGAAAGAGATAAATATAATCAAAAATTAATGTAATTGTCTTAGAATTCAAGCATTCTTTGCCCGTTTAGTTCGAATATTCATCGGAGTCTTCGCTGTCATCTTGCATGTTGATAATAAGAGGTTCAATCGCGGTTTCGATGATGGCATCTTTTTCCCAGTACTCTTCAATTACCTTTTCCACATGCATAATCGCGTTGATCCAATTTTCCGGTGTAAGACGTTCTATGGCCCTTACGTTGACCGTATCTTTGACCGTCGATAGTTTGAAACCAGAATTCTCCTTGGCAACTTCACTTGTGCCCATATCAACTCAATTGGGTTAAACTGGCAATGGTACGGTGGAAGCCTCACCACTTTGTGACCTCTACTTTCAGCAATCTCGTCAATTTCGTATCTCAGGGTTCTTGACTTGTGAAGTTTAATTATTTCATAGAGTTCCGCTTTGAGTGAGGTTTTGTCATAGGGAATGTGTTGGTCGTCGAGCCATTTCAGCATGTCGCCTTTACGTGTTGCTGTGGTAGGTGCTTTGTCTACAATAACCGAGTGATATGACGCGTTGTCCATGAAGATGGTGGCATTTTCAATGTTAGGAAGAAGTTGTTTTATAAACCACTCTTTGAAGCATTTGGCATTCATGTCGGCATGATAGTCTGCAAGGCCCGATTTAGATGGGAATATCAAGAGTCCATTCTTCACAAAACGTTTCGAGGAACCCGCGTGAAGTACAATAAGTCTCTTTCCTTTACCAGAAGGGACTTTCGGACCAGATATATCGTCCAACTGCCAACATTGCGATACCGTATGGTTTTCATTCACCCACGTCTCGTCAATAAAAATAACGTTGTCCTTCAAATCGATACCTTTTACAGTTTTTAGAAATTGCCGACGGCGAGCCACGACGTCAGTTCTTTCCATAAGATGCTTGCGACTATCGACCTTTTTATACTCGAAACCAAGTTGATTTTTAAGTACTTGTTGTAATGATTCACGACCACCGCTGAAAATAGCTTCTTGCTTCACATCGTCGACTTGTCGAAGGGATTCCAGTAATTTCTCTACAGTGGGGAGCTCTTTGTCTAAGTAGAATTGATGTACTCGACGTCTAATAGCTTCAAGCTGAAAGCAATCTACCTCAGTTACTGGGGATGAACGGCTTCTAGACTTCCCGGGACTCTGGGCAACCTCGGTGTATGACTTTCCTATCATTTCGGCATCTTTCACTTCCTTCTGAATCCTTTTAACCGTTGTACAACTTACACCAGTTGCTTCTGCCGTGCGAACTTGAACCTGTTCAACCGGATGCAAGACACGCTTTTCGTTGCGCTCTCGTTCAAAATAACTGGCCACATTAGATATAATTATTCGTGCCTGGCGGTGGATAGTTGAGCCTCTACTACATTTCGGCATGGTTAACTAACTATGAGCTGCACACTCCCATTGATTAATACAATGCGCGATAAAATTTTCAAACGTTTTAAATATTTATTTTAGATAAAATAATCAATTTAAACAAGAAAGTGCTCTTAATTAAAATATGCAATTCATTCCGCTTAACTAAAAAAACAAACGAAACCACGGGTAATTGAATATTTTTTAAATTGAAAAGGTACTTGAAGAGTACTGGGAAAAAGATGCCATCATCGAAACCGCGATTGAACCTCTTATTATAAACATGCAAGATGACAGCGAAGACTCCGATGAATATTCGAACTAAACGGGCAAAGAGTGCTTGAATTCTAAGACAATTACATTAATTTTTGATTATATTTATGTTTTTTCACTAATGGTGTCTTTCCTTAAATATTCAATGTTTTTAAATTCGGAGGTTAATCGTAATAAAAAAACTAGTACTAGTGTACTTTCTAATGTTGTTTCGTTATGTTATGAATTATACAGAATACTTGATCGCATTAAACAAAATATAACTGCATATACACTGCAAAAAGCCGACGTTCTATAACACCGAACTTATCCACTCAATCTCGATAGCAGACGATATTGCAGACATACATCGCAAGAGAAAAAAAAGTTGATTAATAACTATGGGGTCGATGGGGGCGACCCCATTTCGGACGTTTTTCTCAGGGCTCTTCTTTCGTTGGGGCGACTATAATATCAAATATTAATTTTAATTTTGTTTAAAGGGCAACGGGAAAAATGTAACGGTTTGGCTGCATCAGCTCTGGCTGTCGTTGCTATTAGCATGAAAGAGGATAAAAAATATTTTAATTGGGTTCAAAGTGTAATGGGAGAAATGTAAAGATGTGGCTGCATCAACTCTGGCTGCCGTTGGAATTAATATGAAAAAAGATAAACAATTTTATTTTAACTCTGCCGTAGCTATTACCATAAAAAATGTATTTTAATTGGATTTGAAAGGAAATGGGAAAAATATAAAGATTAATGGGCTTTGGAAAAATGTAAAGTGTTGGCTGCATCAACTCTGGCTGCCGTTGCAGTTAACATGAAAAATGATAATTTTTTATTTTAATTGATTTTAAAGGGCAATGGAAAAATGTAAAGATTTGGCTGCATCCAAGTCGGCTGCGTAGTTATTAACATAAAATATTATGAAAAATTTACTTAAAATGGATTATGGGCAATGGGAAATTTAAACATTTGGCCGCATCAACTGTGTCTGCCGTAGACACTAACATCTAAAAATTATGAAAAAATAATTTAAACTAGGTAAATTGTAAAGATTTGGCTGCATCAAAGGCGGTGCCATAGTTATTAACATCAAAATAAAACTGGTATTAAATGAGAATGGGAAAAATGTGAAACATTGGCTGCACGAAAGGCGGCTGCCGTAGATATTAACATGAAAAAAGATTAAAAAATATATTTTATTTGGGTTTATCTGGAAATGGGAAAAATTTTAAGATTTGGCCGCATCAAAGTCGGCTACCTTTGCTATTAAAATCAAAAAAGATGAAAACATTAATTTAAAATGGGTCTGAAGGTCAATGGGAAAAATATAAAAATTTGACTGCTTTAAAGCCGGCTTCCGTAGCATTAACATCAAAAATAGATATCGCTGCGGATTCATGTACCAACAATGAAATTACATCAACTACATATATTACGTCATCTTCAGCTTCCCGAATTAAGTTTCTCGAAAGAGATCAGCACAGACATGGAATTTAAAAAAATAGGCTGACTGGCTATCCAGTGTTTGTTACAAACCGCAAAAAATCACCAAAGCGAGCCATCGAATCACGATCACGATATGCAAGTAAAATTCTTCTTTTGATAACGACTACATAGTTTTCAAAAAAAACTTTAATACTTGTATTCGCAGGATTGGAAAACATTATTCTCCAAATCCTGTAGATTACCAACCGTTAGTAATTGAATACATTACACCTCTCTTAATTCAATCATCTCTAACTTCGTTGAGCGGGAGTCGAGTTGTAAATATTCATCATTTCATTTGGGAGATAATAAAACCAGCCAAATACTCTACTATATGTGCCAATGGTGGAAGTTAAGGAGGTGCTCTTCGTAAAGAAATACGTTATGGTGTCGAGTGCAACTTTTTTTCGAGTGTTCTAAGCAAAAAAATAAAAATTTCGTCAAATCCTACTCTCTCAGAAGTCAGGGTGTTAAATGGAGTGTTTAAGGTGTATTTTTTTTAAACACCTATTTTGCACCTTTTTAAAATATTGAAGATTTAAATTGGTGTTAAAATGGTGTTATATTTTTAATACACGTTTGTTACAATTTTCCTTATAAATCGGTGTTCAAAAGGTGTAATATTTACTCCATTTATATATAAAATAATGTGTTGAAAAGGTGTATTTTATAACACCTTTTCTAAAATAAACAAAGGTGTTTAAATAGTGTATTTTACACTTTTTTAATTTACAAAAAAGTGTTCGAATGGTGTATTTTTTACATCCTTTTAAAATTAAACAAACGTGTTATAATGGTGTATTTTCCACTTTTTTAATTTTCAAAAAAGTGTTAAAATGGTGTATTTCTTACACCCTTTTAAAAATAAACAAAGGTGTTATAATGGTGTATTTTCCGCTTATTTAATTTAACAAAAAAGTGTTGAAATGGTGTATTTTTAACACTCTTTTAAAATAAAAAAAAACGTTTAAATGGCGTTTTTTACCCTTTTTTTAATTTACCGAAAAAGTGTAGAAAAGGTGTATTGTCAACACTTTAAAAAAAAAACCCCCATAAGTTTTGAAATGGTGTATTGAACACTAATTTAAAAACTAATTGTTGAAATGGTATTTTGAACGCCTTTCTTAGTAAATAAGAGAGTGTTCAAATAGTGTAAATTGCACCATATGAACTAAACAACATGTGTATAAATCGTGTAATTTTTCACCATTTTTAATATAAATGCATGTGTTAAAAATTGGCATTGTGACACCATTTTTTATTAGAAAGTTTTGAAATTGGGTATTTTTAACACTATTAAAATTATTTGTTAAAATATCGCATTTTCATACCGTTTTCAATATGGCATAACTTGTTAATTCAATGGTGTTTTTATATCTTATTTTTCAAAATATATTATATTAATTAAATCATAAGATGATTTTTGAATATAGGAATTAAGGAGCTGAAAAGACCACGTGGAGGTTTTTGCTTAAAAAAAGAGGGTACACAATTTTAAATATGATAATAGTTTAATTATATCAATGCAGCTTTATATACGTAATTAATTATAATACAAGTATTATGTTCAAAAAATTTTTCCTTATATAATCTATTCCTGCTTCGAACGAAGAGGTACATAATATTTCCCCAAAATTAAGTACTTATCAAGCATGTGGTAATATTTTTCGGTACCAGCCGCAAATAAGAACCATTCGTCCTGAAACGTTTCAACTTCATAAGAGTGTACAGTTGTATCGAAATTAACAGCTCTAAGCTCATTTCCACAGATATATAAAGCTTGGTTTATATAAAGCTTGGTTTATATAAAAAATTAAAATTATTTCACCAAATGTTTTTACAATGCCATTGAGCGAGTCAATAACTAAAATACTCCCTACTCGGTACGTGACACTTTCACTAATAGCGGAAGAGAGAGTAAAATATGAAATTAGTTCCGGAAATATTTCACTAAGCTTTCTCTGAAGTGATAAAGGAAATTTTAATTTTTGTACTAGCTTGCCTTTGGTTGTTCCACTAACTCCTTTATTTCTATTCTTTGTTAACTTATGGTAACATTGTACCATTTGATGCCTCTCGCTCATTGTTTTGTTTAAAATTAAATTCTCGGAAATATTCGCTATTATTTTGAAGTAGTAATGTTTGGCTTCGAATCGCATGCCGAATATAGGATAAAGGGGCCCAAATTTACGCATGCTACTTGGGTAATGAATTAAGTAATGGAATTTGGGGGTTATTATTTCACTACCATAAACATCCACTACATTACTCAAAAATTTGTCGATCAATATTTCCAAAAGCGTTAGACTTCTTATAGCCACGCGTTCTGCAAAGATAATGTCACATATTTCACGTAGAATCAAGTAATTTTTCCACTGTGGTGAATTTTTAGGAATAACAGAATTAAAAATTAGTGGAAAAAGTCGGAAAAAACAGTACATTTCACTGGCCGAACCTTTTAAACTACCATTCATAATTGCACTTTTAATTTGGTTCTGAGGCTTATTCGACTCGCTGTTTCCATAAGGGAATTTTGAAATATACATATTTATTTGATCGATTGTAACGGAGCCTTCAACTATCAGAAATTTCAAAACTTGTTTTAAAATAGAAGGAATAACTCCTTCCAAAATATCGTGCATGGCATCAGGTGGTAGCTGCTGGGTTAAATCAAAATAACCTAATCTCATCAATGGACTTTCATTATACACACCGTAAACGGAGCAATCATTAATATCCTCAGATATATGACTCAAATGATATTTATGTCTTTCTAATGATCTCATGGTGCAATCAGATTCTTTTCTTAAAATCGATATTTCATTTTTACTGGCCATGCAAAATCTGCATATACGCCCTTGATTAAAACACGGATTAAACTCACCGATTAGGTGCAACCCAAGGTTATCTCCCGTTACTATTGATACGTACCCCTTCACGTTAATTCCTAAAGAGGGAATATAAACACCCTCTTTTTCTAGAATTTCTAAGTCAAACAATAGAGGTTGCATCACGTCTGTCCAACCACATTTTCCAATATCAACGCTTTTGGCAAGAAATACTAAATTAATATCCTGCAATTTACACCTGTATTTGTTTTTACGGTTCAAAATAGTGAAGTAACATCCCATAGTTTTATGTTTTCCCCTTTTAGACCCCAAAGGGTTCGCGACTTCAAATTCATCAAAAAATATTTGAAGATGAAAAGTTAGAGGAGTTGATCTTTGAATATTTGGTACGTTTTCTTGATTAGTTGCATCAATGATAGCACACATAGAACCATTTAAGAAGTGGGAAAGTTTTTTTATTCGGGTGACTGGAATTATTTGTTCGTGGAAATCAAATTCTGTGATATCTTCGTACAATTTCTCTAATACTTTCAAGATGGGAACATACTGAAAATATCTTTTTTGTGGCGAGTTTTCACTTTCGATAAACATAATTTGTAAAGGTTCTATCATTCCTATATCCTTTCTACAGAAACTTTTAATTTTGAAAACCGAATTTAAGGAGTCAAACACCATCTCCATTCTGTAAAAATCTGGCAAAATATCTTCTATCTATATTTCGATTTCCTTTTCCTTGCACCGTTTAATTATTGTCTCCGCTTCATTTAAAGTGAGATCTTTGCATAGGTCTAGCAGGTCATTGGTCAAGTCACTTATAACAGAGTGAGCGAGTTTGTTTTGCTCGCAATATTTCAGTAGAATTGTAGCTATGGATCTCTTTAAATCAAAAATAGGTTTTTCTCTATTTGATTGAGCAGTTGCCTCTTGTACGGTTTCATTTGGGTCTTCGTCAGATAGTTCAAACTTCAAAGTCGACATTGATGGGTGCATCTTCGCCATTTTGGTCGATATCCATATCAGGGTGGCTATTTAATACATGGCGGCGATATGTTCTAATTTTTTTATACGAACGACCGCAACCTTCAATATCACATACCATTGAAAACCCAGAATGATGTTCATGGCTATGTTGAATATGACTTAAGAGCAACGATAACTTCTTTGCGACAAAATTACACTTTTTACAAGAATATAGTTTAAATTGACCGATTCTATTCATTTTGTTCTCGTCTATTCGCGCGGTCCAAGGATATATAATCCAATCAAATACCTTGCAAAACGACGTTTCTAAACATTTTCTCATTTTGCGTGAGCTCACGACTGTTCGAAATAAAAATCCAAGGGGAACGACACTTTTCTATATTGCATACGAGAATTTAGCGATTTAAAAAAAATTGACGTATACCTCCATTTAAATATTTGTAAATATATTGGCGTAAACTTCTCTAAATAATTTTTAAATATACACGCTTAAAACCTCTGTAAATAATATTTGTACCATTTAGCTTAAGATGGTAAGGAAATACAAGTATTTACTTTATATATTAATCTCGGAGGTGGCTTGCCCCTTTAAATATTTCAAAGCTTGTGTGTATATACTGGATATCTACATTTTCTAGAAAAAAATAACTACACCAGGCTAACCTGTAAGTAACTGCGATATCTACACGCACGTGATCCTATGCCCCAAAACTAAAGCAAATAATAGTTACTTTTATAACTATGTAGTTGGGTTGACCATGGAGGGGGACCCACCCGTGTAATTAAAAACAGGCCAGCTGGCCTGTTTTATTTATAGGTGTCTCAAAATTTCATTAGAAAAGTCTATGGAGATTTGTCTTATGAGGTGGAATCTTTTTTGTCAATGATAACTGAGGTTTTCTCCTTCTTCTTCTTCGTCCGACCGCGAGTCCGTTTCATTGAGTGTTTGCATTCGAGAGAGAAAAATGTGTTAGGCTCGTGGGGGTACTCTATATTTTTCTATACGTTTCGGATGAATACTAAGACTGAGATAACAAAAGCTGTAGATAAGGTTGAAACACCGTGAAAGACTCCGTTTCATTGGGAGTTTGCATTAGAAAGAGAGAAATCTGTTAGATTTACAAGGGTGTTCTATTATATTTTTATTATACTTTTATTATGTTGAATACTAAGACTGAATAACAGTAGCTTTGATTACGTTGGATAGAAAGACGGATAAAAAGATAACGTTGGTGTATGCAGTTGAATAAAAAACTTGTGTCTAATTAAATATAAATAATAAAGCAGAACGCGAGAGATACAAACGATATATGTTTTGGTTTAAAAGATATAGGACGATGCCTAGAATTCTACGTATTGAGTCAAATGCAAAACAGTGTTTTTAACGTTTATAGTGCGTATTGAATTTTTTTTTATCAATGATTATAAGCCGCAGGGTACATAAACTTGGGTATTATACATTAGCCCAAATGGTATATAACGGTGAAATTTTGAAATGTCTTAGTTATAAAAGTTGGCGGGAAATTTAAATGATGCTGCAGAATTTAAAGGAGTCTAGAAAGGATACGGATATAAGAACAAAATTGGACACACGCGCGATAGGACACAATATCGATGGGATATAATCTCGATGGGACGCAATCTCGACAGAACATAATGTCGATGCAACACAATCTTGATAGACCGTAATCTTCATGTACATAATCTCAAGTGGAATCTTTATCGATAGTTCACAACCTCGAAAGGACATTTTGTTTCCTTGCCCTTCTTGTAATATTTTAGGTAAGGTTACGTTAGTTAATCACTCGAACTACGTCATCCCTCCAACTAGTTAAACACTTGCTCTAACCCATTCCTCTTATAATATTATAGGTAAGGTTACGTTAGTAGAGTGCAACAGTCTCAGTCTGATTTAGTTGCAGTCGACGCGAAGTCAGCCCCTTTTGAGTATTCGAACTTTCGGTACTATCATGTGTTCGACATAACGAACTTTCGGACTCGTCGTCCAATTCTTACAATGGGATGTAAATACGTTTTTCAGTTGGCCTATCGACAGTAGGCCAAATCCGGTTTTTAAGGGATGTCGACGTAGTTTTTCGAGAGATAAAAGTCATTTGCGCCTATGGATAGAACACATTCTCTCTCTGTCATTCATGCGTTCAACATCGTGTAAAAAAAAAAAAAAAGTTAACGTCTCTAGCCTGCTGCAGAGGTGGAAGTTCCGTGGTGACGCCTAGAATGTCTTAGCCTTCAAGGATTAGGATAGGCCAAGTAGAGGACAAGTAGTGGATAGATGCCTGGGGCCATCATCCTGTACATCTCTTGGACAGCAGAGTAAAGGAAGACTTACGTTTCTTTAGGAACAGTGCGGAGGACTTGGCATAGTTTTTTGCAAATATGTTCTTTAACGCGATGTTGTTTTTACGACTTCGTTTGCTTTTTTTTGCAGGGCTCTTTGAATTTATGAGAATTATACTTGTAATAATAAAGTTTAATGTTTATTCTGGTCTCGATCGTCTCGTTAATTCTCGAGTAGATATTTTAGTATCTTAGTGGATGTTCATGGTAATCACTTTTCGTTATCTTTAAGTTAGCAGATTAAAACAACGCTAGTAAGGTCACGTCAGGCTAGTATATTTTATCATTCGAATTAGCCAATATCCCTTTAGCTAGTAATCCCTTGGTATCACCCTTCTCTCTTATAATTGACGAGTTCGGAATTGAAGCGAATCTTCCAGAGCCATGGCGCGATTGAGGTATAACATCGTTATGCCGCTTTCGTCGATCTTATTCTAAACTAAGCGTAGTGGATGAATACATGAATGGAAACAATGAAAGAGTCATCATATTATATGTAACTGCAAATTCGGACTTTATTTATATTTTCTTATATAACCTTTAAAATCTTTGACTCCTACCCTTTAATTCGTAAATACTTTTATTTGTAAACGGCAGAGACTCCCCCCCCCAGAACAATTACAGTCGTAGGGTGTTTTTTCTTTTAGGTCTTCCGATACGCGTATCTAGGTAGCGCGAGGTCGGAGGTTAGAGTTGTAATGGTTTTTCTTGCACATGGACTTCCTTTTTTTTATAAATCGGTCCCATGTGTACTCAATTTTAAGAAAACTTTAAATTCCTTTTAGTTGCCATGCCCGCGTATGCCGCGTCATGGTACCAATTATATATTTTCCTACTTACTGGTATCCTGAGGTTGGACTGGAGACTTAAAAGCGAGAGGTCATAATTTTTAAATTGAGTTTAAATCTACGGAGTAAGAAAAAGGCTTGATCGCCATGTACAAAATAAAATCTAACCGGGCAATCAGATGATTCGAAATCACGCGATGACGAGACGTCAGCGACCAGTATTCTGTATACATTTCAATCTTTAATTGTGCGCGTCCGTCCACCATTATTTGTGCGCGTCGTGTAACGCGTCCTCACAGGAAAACTAGTGAGTTCAAAGCTATTTTAAAAGGGTACCAATTAATTAGGTCAAAACTATTAATCTAATAGCCCATGAGGTGCACCATGGCAGACCAGTATTTATTAAGTGTTGTTAATAATTTTCATTAACCGGCAAATAAACTGAATGGTTTCATTTTAAATCTAAGTGAAAAATGAAAATTAAACGGTATAAACCATCAAAATGAAAACAACGGCTTAAGCGATGTTAATATTCATCTAAATCGAAAGCACTTCTGAATTAAACTGTGTGAAATGAAATTTAAGAACTATAGTTTTATGCTGAGAGTATTGACGTGTTCGTTCTGCGGGAGCTCGAGGGAATATTTTTGAATATGGCAAAAACAAGAACTTAATCAATTTACTTTTAAAAAGATCGAATAACGTGCTGCGATCGAGATTAAAAAAGATGTCGCGTGCACCATAGGATATTTAATCTTAAACCACAGTTATAGGGCCCCATAATTTAGAACAACAATAACCGATTATAAAGTTTGTACAATATAAAATAATCATATATATTAAATCATTTCAATTTAAACTTGTAAATTTGCATTTTTAATTCCTACCACTAAATTAAAAAAAAATGGGTTAATTGATTTACAAGTGTTTAATTTTTCCAAAAGCAAACACAAATTATACAAAAACGTTGTTTTGCTTCGCACTTCAAAAAAGTGCATTTATAGGTAAGAATTCCAAACCCGTGAAGGGACAGAAATTATAAATTCACAGTGAAAGAAATATGAAAAACACAGTCTAAGAAATAAAGCTATAATTATTATACAAAAACGTTGTTTTGCTTCGCACTTCAAAAATGTGCATTTAAAGGTTAGAATTTCAAACCCTTGAAGGGACAGAAATTATAAATTCACAGTGAAAGAAATATGAAAGTCACAGTCTAAGAAATCATAAAGCTATAATTATAATAATTAATATGAATAAAAAATTTACAAAAAAATGACGTATAAATTCGGCCTATCGAAACTTTTAATTATGCAGAAATCATTCTGTTGTAGAATTCACTCTTGGTAAGGGTAACTAAAAGCCAACTATGCGTGGAAAGGTAGAATAGCATAATAGCAAATAGTTCCTGCCCGCGTTTTTAAAATGTTTAGTTGTTAGGATGGATGGTTGCAGTTTTCAGTTAGTAAAAGGAAACATTCGCCTCTTTATAAAGTTTCTAATCATTAAATCTACATAAGTAAAAGTTTCGATAGGCCGAATTTATACGTCATTTTTTTGTAAATTTTTTATTCATATTAATTATTATAATTATAGCTTTATGATTTCTTAGACTGTGACTTTCATATTTCTTTCACTGTGAATTTATAATTTCTGTCCCTTCAAGGGTTTGAAATTCTAACCTTTAAATGCACATTTTTGAAGTGCGAAGCAAAACAACGTTTTTGTATAATAATTATAGCTTTATTTCTTAGACTGTGTTTTTCATATTTCTTTCACTGTGAATTTATAATTTCTGTCCCTTCACGGGTTTGAAATTCTTACCTATAAATGCACTTTTTTGAAGTGCGAAGCAAAACAACGTTTTTGTATATAAGAAAATGAACACATTCTTTCTTCTATTGTCGAAAAAGAACTCCACCCACAAAACGGTCAGAACCTCTTTTTTCACTAAACCAGTCACGCTATGGCTTATACATGCTGGCCAATGATTGTTTGTCTGTCTTTTAATAAACTTGAATCTTTATGGCATTAAAACCAATCAGCTAAAAAAACAAATTTTCATAGATACTAGCAAACTTGAGATCAAAAAATACCAGATTACGATTAATTATAATTAACCTTCCTAGGCTTGAAAGACTATTTACTTCGATAACTAATTACGATTAATTATAATTAACCTTATTAGGCTTAAAAGACTAGTTACTTCGATAACTAATTACGATTAATTATAATTAACCTTCTTAGGCTTGAAAGACTAGTTACTTCGATAACTAATTACGATTAATTATAATTAACCTTATTAGGCTTAAAAGACTAGTTGCTTCGATAACTAATTACGATTAATTATAATTAGCCTCCTTAGGCTTAAAAGACTAGTTTGTCTGTCTTTTAATAAACTTGATTCTTTATGGCATTAAAACCAATCAGCTAAAAAACAAAACTCTTCATAGATACTAGCAAACTTGAGATCAAAATATACCAGAGAATTTCAGTAATTACGATTAATTATAATTAACCTTCTTAGGCTTAAAAGACTAGTTACTTCTAACAATCTAATCGGAATATAAACAATAACAAGCATATATAACAATATATGCTCTAAAAATAATCCAAACTTTCTAAACAAATAGTCATAATCTGAACAGTCAATCAGAATCTAAACATTCGAAACAAGTTACAATTTAATCTAACCTTAAGCCTTATAATATAGATTTCATAATTCTAAACAAATAATGAAAAATAAATTTAATATAAGCATTAAATATTCTAAACAAGTTACAATTTAATATAACTAAAATTTTTAATCAAGATTTCATTGTAAACAATTCAGAATCGAAACGTTCTAAACCAGTTACAATTTAGTCTTACCTTTTAATATGTTCATTAAGTGTTAATCGGTACTAATAGGCTGGGGGATGTCCCCTCGCTTAAAACACCAAAAATAATATGTATTCCTATTTTATCAATATACCAATCCCTCAGTTTAGTCTAACGTGCTCTACGCGACGTCTTGTTTCTCTTCTATGAGCAGTTCCAAGGGTAAAACCTTGGCGCTTTATATAGAGGAAATAAACTTTCCCACCTGAATCTTGAAAATGTGGGGTAACGGGTTACTAGTATTCTTTGACCCCCCCGGTGACTGGTGACACCGATAGTTGAATGTAGAGGTAGAACAAGCAGTTTACTCGGATTACTCCGCCGACGCCAGTCGTTTTGTATGATTTACGTTGAAAGTTGTACTTTTTTTTCGTTTTCGCTGGCATCTGATAATTTAATATTGCAATTTATAATTAAAATTTAGAGCTAATTTTGAAAATGTCAAGCGTAGTAATACAAATATTATTGTGTAATGGTGAAAGTCGAAGGAAGATTACCATTAATGGAACAAATTTGGCATGTTTAATTTCAACGTTGCTTAAAGAACCGGAGAAATTTCAAGACTGTGTGGGAGACAACATAATATACCAGGTAATGTTTTGTTTACCAATTAAGTTATTAAGTGTTTTCGGTAACGTATACTCCTAAAGTAATACACAAGTTCTTAAAGGAGACATTTAACCGGTTTCGATCGGGGCCTCGCGTATTTATTCACACGTGTTTATTCTTTAGTGAAGCTTTCATCTTTCTCAACGGCGTCGATGTAGGCTTCATAGCCCTATTATGGCTTGAAGTTTACTAGTTTTTTAAATAGTTAAGGATAAAGTAGTATAAGCGCTATTTGCCCTGATATTATCGTTCCGTTCCGCGCCTAGTAGGCCTACAATTCTGCGAAGGAGTAAAAAGTTACCCTTTCCAAAAACCCTGACGTCATCTATCATAACGTTAAGGGCTAACCCAATGCTAATGTTCATAAATAATTATTGAATTTAAAAATTATCAAGCTCAAAATTTATATTTTTACTTGTGTAGACCTTGGATGAAGCTTACAATGAGTATGTTGATCTCGACCATTTTTCTGTTCTAAAACATCAGATGAAAATAACAATCTTAAAAAAGGTTAAATTAAAAACGTTTGGAAATCATGTGCTATTATAAAAAATTTACTGAATTTTATTAATTTTATTTAGACCTTATTACTCAACAACGAAAAACATTTAATTGTTAACGCCAAGGAAAAACAAGTGGAAACTAGTGATTTGGCTAATACTTTAGATAAAGTTATTTGTAGCAGTTCTAGGGAGCTGGAAAATAATTCCGATAAAGTCAGTGGTAGCAGTTCTTTGGTAGAAAACAACGAACCTACTCTACCATGGTAATAAATAATAATTAATAGTATTATTGGCGCTATTTGTTATAGCAAGGGGCATTTTAATATAGTGTCAGACCCTTCGATAAATGATATTTAAGAATAAAAGATTTTCATTTTATAGGTCAGTACAATTGTGTCCCAAACAAGTACCCGGAACCTCTGGTTCGAGAGCAAATTTTTCTCTTGAATACGAATTACCTGCGTTCCCTGTTTATATCTCAAATTCTGCATTTTACAAATCGCTAACGAAAGAGAGAAAATACCAGGCAGATAAAGAAGTTGTGTCACTAATTTTTAACGATTTCATTCAGAAATATAACTCTCTGTAAGTAAAAGTTATGTTTAACATTAATATCGGCATATGCTTAATGTATATTTTTAAATATTATTAAGATACCCTCCATCGCATATGGTCATTGCAAAGCTATTAGTACGAAATCATCCCCATTTGGAAGATACTCCGGGATGCGACTTTGTAAGTTAATTTAGGCTTTACTTTTAATTAATGTCAGTTTTAGCTTGATATGATTCTATAATTATCTACTTCTTTTAAACAGGTTAGCAAGGACTAATAACTACTGGACAATTATAATGATGAATAACAAAATCTGGCGTTTATATCGCCATCTAACGGCGAAAAGAAGGTAAATAAAAGAACTAACAAAACCACTTGTGCGTCTGCGTATTGTTTATCCATAGCAGCCACGCACGAGGTTTTGTTATCTACTATACTTCAGCATCTGTTTGCCGTTAGAGGACGCTTATCAACGATCGCCAAGTTTTCTTATTACTATTTATTAAGTTATGTCCAGTACTTCATGGTCATATGTTAGCCTAAATTTTATTGCACACACTTATAAATATAATACTTTTTGCATTAAGAAAATATGGTCGGCGCGCCTCTCCAATAAGTACAAAAACTTCAGAAGGCCCCTTAAAAATGATAAGGAAGTGAAACAGAAGAAAATTATTTATTCTAAGAAGGAACAGGAAACGCCAACGGAAGAAGAAAATATTGATCAGGAAGCCGCTTTTGAAGTATCAATTCTCTACCAGGGAACATCGAGAGAACTTAGTCAAACGCCGACTTGCAAAGAAATTAGTCGAACGCCGGCTGCCAAAGAAATTATTCAAACTCCGGCTGCCATAGAAATTAGTCAAACGCCGACTGCCATAGAAATTAGTCAAACGCCGACTGCCATAGAAATTAGTCAAACGCCGACTGCCATAGAAATTAGTCAAACGCCGACTGCCATAGAAATTAGTCAAACGCCGACTGCCATAGAATTTAGTCAAACGTCGACTGCCATAGAAATTAGTCAAACGCCGACTGCCATAGAAATTAGTCAAACGCCGACTGCCATAGAAATTAGTCAAACGCCGACTGCCATAGAAATTAGTCAAACGCCGACTGCCATAGAAATTAGTCAAACGCCGACTGCCATAGAAATTAGTCAAACGCCGACTGCCATAGAAATTAGTCAAACGCAGGCTGCCAAAGAAATTAGTCAAACGCAGGCTGGCAAAGAAACTAGTCAAACGCAGGCTGGCAATGAAACTAGTCAAACGCAAGCTGGCAAAGAAACTAGTCAAACGCAGGCTGGCAAAGAAACTAGTCAAACGCAGGCTGGCAAAGAAACTAGTCAAACGCAGGCTGGCAAAGAAACTAGTCAAACGCAGGCTGGCAAAGAAATAAGTCAAACCCAGGCTGCCAAAGAAATTAGTCAAACCCAGGCTGCCAAAGAAATTAGTCAAACGCCGACTGCCAAAGAAATTAGTCAAACGCCGACTGCCAAAGAAATTAGTCAAACCCAGGCTGCCAAAGAAATTAGTCAAACGCCGACTGCCAAAGAAATTAGTCAAACGCCGACTGCCAAAGAAATTAGTCAAACGCCGACTGCCAAAGAAATTAGTCTAACGCCGACTGCCAAAGAAATTAGTCTAACGCCGACTGTCAAAGAAATTAGTCAAACGCAGGATGGCATAAAAATTAGTCAAACGCAGGCTGCCAAAGAAATTAGTCAAACCCAGGCTGCCAAAGAAATTAGTCAAACCAAGGCTGCCAAAGAAATTCGTCAAACCCAGGCGGTCAAAGACATTAGTCAAACGGAGTTTGTCAAATGTTCCCGTCAAACGGAGGCTGCCAAAGGTTCTAGCCTAGTAGAGGGTATCAATAATTTGTGTCAACTTGTAGCTGCCAATAGTTCTGATGTAAAATCAAATTGCACTCCGAGAAAACGTGCAAATACAGATAAGCAAGCCGCCAATTTGAATGAAATTTCTAAGAGCAGGAAAGTTCATCGTGAAAGTGAAAAAACTCTACCGACAAAAACAAAATGCACCAAGAAAAAACTAGATAAGCGCTTTATGGTAATACATGTTTCAGTTAGATTTCTACGGGTTTAACTTCTTGTTTATTTTTTTTTTTTCACTTTTGATCAGATTCCACCTGATTTTGAAGACGAGATTAGCATCAAAAGCCACATTCAATTCATGAAAGAGGCACTCTCTAAGCGATCGATAGATTTTGCCGCTGTTGATTCCAAAATGACCAGAACTTTCAGTGCAAGAGCTACGTTAATCCAGAATGGTGTAAATATTCTAGATATTGTAGAAGAATATCCTGCGCTTAAACATCCTAGACAGGTAAATCAGGTTTATGTTTATAAGTACAGCTAATAGACACCTAACGTTATAGATAAAGAGGAATAACAAAATCTTGCTTTCATAAGCGCCGTCTATTTAAAATGTTCCAAATATTTATATCTTTTCATTTTAGTTGGACCTGGAATTCTTCAGAATTACAAATATCTCTTTGGATAAATCCATTCTTAATGGGGTTAAGAAATTTGGTGATCTAATTTGGGATTTGGCACCAATAAAAAAATGTAATGATTTGAAGAGCGCAATCATTCAGGGTTCTCGAAAGGCTAAAGAAACCAAAAAAGGTAAATAAAAACACCGCAGTTTTCGTTTAAGTGTATATTATGAGATAATATTTCAAACAATTGCTTTTTTTAGATCACTGTCGTTGCTTTTAATTTCAACACTGGTCAACGAAAATTGTACCAGAATGTTTTGTGCTGACAAGGTACTTTCAAATATAGTTAAATAAAAAGTAGAGTTAAACCGGTTTTAAAACTGCTTATTGAAATGAGACACTTTGAATCATGGTCTGCACAATTTTTAGTTTTAAATTTAACTTGAGACTCAATTAAACCCAAGTTGATGGTCCAGCCATGGTGTATTATCGCCCATTTAAAAATATAAATATTTTGCAGGACAAACTTAAGATTTTTAGCACGACAAAGGAAATAGGACCGATCATTATCTACCATGGAGCAAGTTTAGTAGAGAGCGACACTTATGATCTTTATTTTGATCAAGTACTGATTTGCAACTGTTTAGACATTGTATGTGCTATAGCATGCTATTTCTCAAGTTTTTGGGTATTTCATTACTCATATACGCCTATACTTTGTAAAACGCTTACGTTCATAGAAAATGTTTTTTTTGATATTAGTGTTACGCCCCTTTCAAAAGCGCTGTCTAAAGTTGTGAAACGTTTTAAGTAAAAACCAATGAGTTTTTCAATAAATGAATTTGATATGAGAAAGTTTATACTTATTTGACAGTTTTTACACACTATATCGAACCTGCATGGGAAATTTGTGCAATCACACTAAATATGCTTAAGAATCGTGTAAAATCAGTTTAAATCATCAATTATACGAAAAGGTGTTAAATTAACCTAAATTGTCGATAATAAGGTATATCGCAGAAAAAGTTAATGGGTGTAAAATCGTACATAAAGGGCGGAAAATAAAGTGTTGATAGACTCACTTCCAACACCTTTATGCACAAGAGAAAAAGTGTTAATTCACTAGAAAGTGTGTGAAGTGACACTAAATATTTTAATAAAACGGTGTTGAACGGCTCTCTACGAACATCTTTCTGTGCTATGCTCTTGAAAAATAGCGTCATTTCACACTAAATCTTGAGATAAAAAAGGCGTTGAAAGACCCTTTACGAACACCTGTGCAATGCTCTAGTAAAACTGTGAATTCACACTAAATCGTCAAATAACAAAGGCGTTGAAAGACCCTTTACGAACACCTTTCTGTGCAATGCTCTAGAAAATAGTGTGAATTCACACTAAATCGTTGAATAAAAAAGGCGTTGAAAGACCCTTTTCGAACACTTATAAGTAATAAACATGACCGGAAAAGGTGTGAAATCACACTAAGACCATCGAACAAAGAGTGTGAAATCGCTCTAAAACAATCAAACGTAGAGTGTTGAAAGACCCATTACGAACACCTTCACGCGATATATATAACTGGAAAAGGTGTGAATTCAACACTATTATTTCAATGAAAAGGCAAGGAAAGACCAACTTCTAACACCTTTAAGTGTCGAACACTAAAGGGAAAAGGTGTAAAGTTACACCGAAACAGTTGATTAAAAAGGTGTGCAACTACACGATTTTATTAAGTTGAAAGCTTTCCAAAACTTAGAAAGTATGTTATAAATGTGTGAAAAAACACCTTCAGGGGTGTCGTTTTTGACACCACGAAAAAACCAAAAAAAGTGTTAAAATACACCCCGACTTCTGAGAGTGTACTGACACATCGAAAAAGGTTGTAAAACACCTCGCAGCTTGGAGTTTTATAAGCGCTGGTACCGGACACAGTCAGCAAGATGAAGTATTGTTCGTGCTTGGAGTTCCTTCAATGAGTGACCCAACTTTTTTATAAACACGAAACCAAAATTGGAAAGGTAAAGAAACTATTCTTATTTTTTTTTCTAATCAGTTTTCTTTTTTATTATATTTTATTTTCAAAGGATTGGGCTAAACTTCTCAGGATCCAATCCGAGAAGCCGGCCTGAGAGAAGCCGATATAGCTCGAAAAGCGGGACGAGTGTATAAAGACGGAATTTCCTTTGTAAAAGTACGTGATAAAATTACATATTATTTTATGATTTCCAATGAATAATATAACACCAAATTATATGGGTGAAATTATACATTGTCCGTATAAAGTTCTAAATTTAGCCCTCTATAAAAGCATTTAAAATATTAAAAAGGTGTTAGTAGATGAAGGGTGGTCGCATTGTAGCTGAGGCTACCCGTGTTCCGTTAACAAGTTTCTCAGTAAGGGTTAGATTTTAGGATTGAAGAAAGCCGGCATAGGAGCTATCCGCCATAACCTGTCAAGTAGAACAAGAACTGAAAAGAGATCTCACGATCGTCGCGAATCATGTGTACGGTGAGCACAAGGGATGCCAGGATTATTTCTGTGGCCCTAAAAAAGCAACGTAAAGACTTTGAACATTTTAAAATACGTTTCGTGCGCTCTACTTGTCAAAATAACCGCGACTCTGGAGACCTTATGTCGGAAGATTTTGTCCAAATTTATTGGACACAATCAATTTTGCCGCTCAAAAAGGAATGCGTACGTAATCAGAGGGTATGGTGAGCATCTCTCTTATTAGTTAGGGGGAGCTGTACATGAAAAGCGTCCTTACACTTCCGTAAAAGAATTTGCCAAGCGTACTTCCAAGCTCCTAGAAGCGGCAAAGTGCTATCAGTCAAAACAAGAATCCAAACAGGGACGCGCAACCAAGAAAGTTGCATAACGCGCTTCTGAAAACGCTGATGATGGCGCGAACGAGTCGGACATGTCATTAACCGAGAAAAAAAGTTTTTGGAGAAGCTTCGTTTTGCTAATAGTTTCTTTCAAGCTAAATACTCGAGGGCAAAGTGAAAATGACCAGTAGATGGTAGAAAGAAGACTTAGTTATACCGCCTCTAACGCTGGCAAAATTTGTAAGGTGAAAGACACCACGTCTTGCGCTACAACACTCAAAAGACTTCTTAATTGCTAAACGATTGTTTGTCCGGCCTTGGAATACTGTAGAAAATACAAAAAAGAAGCCATCAATGAATATGAAAAACAACGAAGGGTTGTAATTCATTCTTGTGGCCTCTACGTGGACAAAGCGTTTCCATATTTGGCCGCGCCTCCCGATGGAAAGGTGGAAATTGAATCAGAACTTAAACTTCTAGAAATAAAATGTCCTGCAACGCCGAAAACAAACGTCATCCGTGAATAAATGTCGTCACTAAGTCAACAAATTTGAATCCTCAGCCCCTTTTTGGTCTTTTCTTTCCACTGACTAGAAAATCAATACTTGAAAGAGGTAAATATGGCACCTAGTCTTTTTATACAGAAGCTCCCTTTTGCCTTCTGTTAACGTGACCTCCATGGTTATATGATTATTTTAAACCTGTTTTACCCTATTTTGACTGATTTTTCAAGGTTTTTCATTGGTTTATTTGACTTCTGACGTCATAAGGCCAATTGGTGTGTATTTTGACCTGTTGGAAAAGAAATAATATTCACACTCAAGACTGGAGATGTAAATTTTTAATAGTTAAATCTCTAACACAATGATGTGTCTGAAGAAGAGTCACGCCTTGTCGTATCAGGCTGGTTTTCAATCTATTGTCCAAGACTAAGTCCAACGTGGGAAGGAAGCTTAAGATCTTCGCTTTGTACAGAATCTTCCATTTGATTGGTTATAGCTCTGAGACTGTCCAAGGCTGTAATCCAACGTGGCAATGGTACTAGAAACATTCTTTTTGGATACATAATCTTCCAATTTAGACGATTTGAACTTTTTTGATATATTTAAAGGGAAAATGCAGCCCCGATAGGTATCCCAATATTAGAAAAGCTATTTAATTGGTTATGAAGCCTGATTATTTTATTGGAAACCAAAAAGAAAATTATAAAATTAGTATTATTGGGGAGGACGAAGGCTGTTATTAGAGGTAAATTGCTACAACTTACCTTTGCAATGAACTTAAACGGGATTGGTTGCAGTAATGTCCCATCGAGATGTTGTTTTGACTTATGGACTTAATCATCTTGTTAAACTATCTTTGTTGATGAAGACGATCTTGTTAATTATTATGCTTAAGATGTTTGAATTCTTGATCTTGGAAAGGTCTCATAAGCCAAGTAACTAATTTTCTTCGACCTGGATTATCTATTGTCTAAAAAATTGAAGGTCTCGTTATAAATGTCATTTAATACAATTTTTGTCCTTAATCTCTACATTTAGTTGTGAAAATTATATTCTCTACGAATTTATTTGGTTCACGAGATATGGCTGTTCAGGTAAGTAAAATAATTAAAATTAAAGGTAATTTGAACTAAAATTTCAAGAATAAAACTACGAAGACCTAGATTCACGGAAAAAGTCCTTTAAACTACGTTTTAATCTAGATTTATTTTTTGTCAAAAAAGTCTATTTTTATTCTTGCATCATACTTGGGCCTTATCTATAGAGTTCAGTTTAGGTTTAAATCTCGAAAGAAATGTATCTTTATATCTTGTTGAGGGAGTCTTAAAATCCAGTTGAGCTAGCAGGTCTGGTGAATCGATTCGAATATGAATTATGCCGTGTAGAAATAAAATTTCGGCTGTTTTTAATCTTTCCTTGATAGTAACTAATTTCAATTCCTTTTTCAGAATGGTTTCGTATTCAAAAGTGGTGTTTCGAGCAAAATAGATATGGCATGGTCTAATGAATTTTCTTTGAATCCGCTCTAATTTTTGGAGCCCATATTGGGATACCCAGCCCCATGTCATTATTCCGTATTCCATTTAGCCCGGACTTTTGATTGATATAGTTGAAAGAATACTTTGGCACTACGAAGATTTCTGACTATCCGTAGTATCCCATATAGTCTTCGTAGGCAATCAGAAACTGTTCGTTCTACGTGGCTCGTCAGGTACATTTTGTAGTCCCAATGTAATCCAAGATCGGTTGTTTTTTCAACTCGCTGCACTTCAACTTCGTCAATCGTATACTTGAATCGTATTGGTACTGATTTTCTGTGAAATGAAACGATGTAGGTTCTCATTGCGATTAAGGCCATTTCATTTCGTAGCCACCAGTTGGTAACACGTTGTAATTCGGCTTTGAGATTGGTACATTGTTCTATGTTGTTTATTTCATTGAATAATTTATTATCGTCCGCAAATGCCCTGATATTTCTTCCTTGTAAGGAATTATTTCTTGGGGTCAAGAGATCGTTAATATGAATAACGAATAGCAACGGTCCTGGAGCGAAATCTTGAGGGACTCCTCTAGTGAAGTAGAAATTGACATTGGTTAGTATGCTATTTATTTTAATAATATTTCTTCTATGTTTAAGGTAGCTTTTAATCCATTACAAGAGACTGCCGTTTAAACCATATTTGATTAGTTTAGATTGCAGAATATCATGGTTCATGCGATCGAATGCTTTACTCAGATCCATAAAAATTGCGTCCACCTGCCTTCTATTCTCGATTCTTGGCGTAACATTGTTTAAGAATGATACTAAATAAGTCGTTGTGGATCTGTTGTTGGTAAATCCATGTTGATCGTTAGCAAGCATGGGCCTAAACCAATTATATATATGTATATATGGATTATCATCTCAAAAATTTTGGAGAACACCGAAATAAGAGAAATGGGTTTATAGTTGCTAATCTTCGTTCTGTTTCCTTTTTTAAATATTGGTAAAATAATCGACGTCTTCCATCGTTCTGGAAAGGTACCGCTACAAAGTGATATGTTAAAAATATGTGTAAGAAGTGTTGTAAATACTTCTGAACAGCCTTTGACTATAAATCCTGGGATCTGATTGATTCCGGCGGACTTCTTCGGTGGTAGCTTTTTAATTGCCTCCATAACATCTGCTTCCGAAATATTTAAATTTATAAAAGAAAGACCGCTCCCTTCATATTCCCACTCATCTGTAGTATTTTGGATCGTATTGCGTTGATCACGTGTCTGATCTTCTGGTGTTACGAAAAGCTCACTGAATTCCCTGGCAATTTCATTATTGTCGCTAATTATTTTTTGTCTTCCATTATAATTACAAGATTACTTTGTCCTTCGGTTTCCTTCGTTCATGGACGTAGTTCCATAATTTTTCAGGTTTTACATTACGATCCTTAACAATTTGGTCTCCGCAGATTTGTCATCATCATAATCATAATAAATGTCAGTTCAAGTAAAAATCTATACATGCTAAAAGCTACTACTTCCCGAAACGAAGATGAAGCTAACACTGATTTGAAATTATATTTGGAGTTTCGCTCTGGAAAATTTTGTATACGACAACCGTAAAATGTTTTCATGATTTTAAAACTGGTTCAAAATAATCGCATTCCTATAGAATAGTTTCAATCTGGTATTTGTTAAAAAACCCGTTGAAACAGTACTGTTTCAGAATATACCGAAAGCATTTATGGTATGTGTTTGAGATACATGTTTCATATAATAGCGAATGAATGCATGAATGAAATATGTAACCGAAATACCGGAGAAAGGGAAATTTAAAGCTCTAGGCGCTGGTTGGAAACTTGGCCATGAAAATAGCTAGGTGTTTAATAGTGTTAGTGACTTGATATTTAAAACAAGCTAATTCAAAACAGTCATTAAACATAATCTTTAGTTAAACAAAAAAATGTATTATTATTCTATTTCTATTGTTTGATACCGCAGATAGAATAATTTCCGAGGTGTACTTTATTATATAGAGCTAAAGGAAAGGTTTGAGTAGGATTTTACAATTCAATCTAGAAAAAAAAATCCACATAATTTAACCGTGATAGTAGCTAAAATAAATCTATCTTGTGAAAATAACCAGGTTACATTTTGAAATATTTCAAATTGGCTTGAGCTTTGCCTTTAATTAAAGACCAATTCTCACTCATTGGCAAAGGTTAAAAAACGATCATAAGAAATTAACGGCCAATTAAAATGTTTAATTTAAAAAACCATTCTCTAAAGGTTTTCTACTTTTCAACATGAAGTTTTACGATGTGAGATTCGCACATCATAAAACGTCCATTTTTTAAAAGTGGTTGTAGCCCTACGATACAAAATTCCAAAAGAGTTGCAATCTCTTTTGAAATGTTGCGAAATTATAATGTATGAATAAAAAATACGTGAGGGAAATCTAGGTGTTGGCTGGAAACACGGCCATGAAATAGCTAAGTAATTAAAAGAACTGGTGACTGATTTTTTTCTTAAACAAGATAATTTGCGCATTCTTTAACAAAAATCCCGTTTAATAGTAAAATGCGTAAAAATCAACATTAATTAATATTTGATGACTGAGAAGTTCCAATGTTCACGGTAGACTTTAGAGCTCGAAGACGAGCGGGTTAAACCTAGATTTTGTACTTTAAGAACGCCAGACACGCTTTCTAACGCTAGCAATCTATGAATTACAGTAAGAAACTGAGATATTTACCAAAGATTTCTTTACAATAGATTCTTTCTAATATACTAAGGACTAAAAAACAAAAGGTGGAAGTATAACCTTTAGTCACTAGTGGTACATGTGAGAGTGCCCCTAGTGGGCGTTAAGTTACAATAAAAAGTAGGTTTTTTAATTTGATTATTTACATTCCAATAATTTTTAAGGGAAAAACCCACCTCTAAATTAAAATTTATCATTTTAAAATTTTTAATAAAAATAATTTCTCTGATTTTACGTTTATAATAATCAGATTCTTTAGTTAGAATTGTGACGTTATTCCAGTCAATTAAGTGTAGATTATTAATTTTTAAATTCATGAACAAAGAATTGGTTTCTTTTTTATTTTTAACGTCTCTTTTATGTTCTTTTATTCTCTCAATTAATTTCCGTTCCGTCTCTCCAATATAAACCCTAATACAGGTTTTGTAACAAATTTGCTAAACTACCCCCGAGGAATTGAAAGGATCACAATCTTTTTTCTTCGACCCATGTTCCCAATGAACTAATGAGCTTCTAAGGTCTTTTGCCTTCTTATTTATAGTTTTAACATTAAATTGTTATAGTTTTCTGTGTAATGTTTCATTAAAGCCCTTATAGTATGGCAAGAAAAGCAATATTTCTATTTTTGATTTAGTATTGGATGGTAAATAGTCCATCTGGTTATGGATATATAGGTTTAAAAATTCATCTTAGATATATTTGGGGTATTGGCTATTATGTAGTTGATGTCTAATTTTAACGAGTTCTTTGTTTGGTTGGAAATTTTGTTTATTCTATAATTTTGAATCTTTACCAGGCCATTTTTATATGAGGGGCATGATAAGATAAATTTTAATTGAGAGACGGGTTTTCCCTTAAAAATAATTGGAATGTAAATAATCTTATTAAAAAACCTACTTAGTATTGTAACTAAACACCCACTAGGGGCACTCTCACATATACCCTAGTGATTAAATGTTATACTTCCACCTTTTGTTTTTTAGACTTTAGTATATTAGAAGGAATCTACATGTTGATTCACTAGACTGAACGACAAAACGCGGCTCGAAAATATTCCAATATTTGTCTAAAATAATTTCATTTAATTTTAATGTTACACATACTCTTTCAGTTATATAAATACTAATCAAAACTAAGGTAAAAAACTAGTTCTACAATCTCTGCGATTAACAATAGTTATGTGCAACCTATTTAAATAATGTTAGTCTTTAAAAGTATGAGATATTTCTTGATAAACAACCTTTTAATCATCAGGGGGTTAATTGACACGCCTTTGCCAGGAAGCCTTAAGTTTGTAGAATCAAAGGGTTTATTGCGTGTAATACATCATAGTTTAACTTTGCAATGTATAGCCTGTGTGGATCATTAAAGTAAGATACAATATTTTATCTTTTTATTTAATTTGTAACTTATAAAATGCATCCGAGTTATAATTTTCGTCATAGTATGAAAAACTTTGAGAGACAATTTAATATGGCAACAAGTTTAAAAGAAAGGTGTTTCAATTCTAGCTCGAATTACCGTAGACGTAAAAAATATAAAGAGATTAAAACACGTAGAAAAACCTAGCCAGCGCCGTGGGGTTTCTATATAGTTCGTTATGCTATTTTAATTGAAGAGACAGTTTCCATTTTAAAACCATATATTTTTTATACTTTTCAGTACCATCCAAATTAACCAAATATCAGGAATATATTAAATTGGATACCACTTTTAAATAATTATAGTAAGTAGACAGTTTCAGTGATTTCCTCGGGTATGTCCCATGTATTTTTTATTATCTAAAAGTAACTGTTCACGTGAAATCATAGTGTTTTAAGATAAACAAAATTATTTTTACTATTGTGTACGTCTTACGAGGGAAACAGTCACTTTTTAGCGAGTCCAATGGGAGAGAAAGAAAGCTCGCAACTTTTGTTGGCTGAATTTAAACGGCTCAACACTAAAATAGACGACAAATTTGAATTCGTCAAAAATAGTTTAGATAAATTAGATTCAACTTTAACCAATGTAAATAACAAAGTTATAAAAATGGAAAACGCAATGATAGCAATGCAGTCTAAAATACTGGATCTAGAATCTAAAACCGAAGACCTACCTATCATCAAATTTGAAATTAGTAATATTAAGGATAATTTAAAAGAAGAAAAAATCTCTATAAATAAGGACATGGAAAATCTCAGATTTAAAATAGAAAATATGGAAGTCATGGCTAGGAGGAACAACGTTATAATTAAGGGGGTAGATGATAAAGAGACTGAATCCAGGGACCATCTTGCAATGAGGGTCGAGGAATTTCTACACGACAAACTTGGTATCAAAACTAAATTAAGGCCCAGCTCTGTTTTTAGAAGGGGGGCCTTCATGGCTGGAAAGCGTCGCTATATTATAGTTAAACTGGATAATTACGATATGAAACAGGAAATCCTCAAAAATAGCTCTAAGCTAAAAGGTTTGAATATCTACATCGAACATGATTACACTCAGGAACAGGAGCACATAAGGTACTTATTGCGATCATTTGCCAAAGCGAAGGGACCGGAAAAATTTAAATTTGTTAGTATAAATCAAATTATTATTGGTAATCAGACCTACAAATACGACTTTAAAACCCAAAAAATTGTTCAAGTTTAGAGATAGTTTAACCTATATTACTTCTTTATTGTTTTTTCACCATGATTAAAATTTTGTATAGTAACATTCGTAGTGCCAATGCTAACTTCTCATACTTATTTTGCAACGCAATTTTAAATTTCCCCAATGGTATTGACATATTTGCTCTTACGGAAACCTGGTTTAATGAGTCGTATCACGATTATCTGCATAATTATAACTTCGTCGGGATAGGCCGCACTGGCAGGGTGGGAGGGGGAGTGGGGTTTTATATAAAAAAAGGGATAACCTTTGAAGTCTTACACACGGTAACTAGTATGGAGGACTGTATTGAATCCTATGGAATAAAGGTCGGATCGACTTACATTTGCTTAATTTACAGACCCGGGGGCAATACTACGGATTTCATCACTAAATTTGAAGACGTTTTACAAAAGCTCTGCCCCCTTAACTCCGATAGAATAATAGTAGGTGACTTTAACATAGATATCCGCAAATCAAACAGAGATGCCGACAGACTTTCCGATCTCACCCTTAGCTATGGTTTGTCGCAACACGTGAAGTCCTACACTAGAGTCACGAATAATACAAAAACCCTTATCGATCACTGCTACACAAACTTACACCCTATAGTAACTGTCTACAAAGACTGGGATATTTCCGACCACCGGCCGTTTAAAATACTCTTCGAAACGCCCATTACTGTGGAAACTGTACAATTAATAAGAAACACCTCTAAGACATGCCTAACCAAATTTTCACAATATGTTGGTGCCCTCGGGTGGGACGAGGTTTATTCCGAAGATAATATAGACTCTGCCTTCTCTTCATTCCTTCAAAAATTACTTAGCGGTTTTCATAATTACTGTCCACTAATCAACGTTAAACGTAAAGAACGTAATGGCACTCTTAATGCTAGTAATTGGTTAACTTCGGAAATCAAAGAAATAATTAAGCAAAAAAACAGCTTTAAAAAGCGCGCTAAATTTGTCCCATCCGCTACTAACATACTAAAGTTTAAACAAGCTCGCAATCGATGTAATAATTTAATTAGGAATCGGAGAATAGAATTACTTCGATCCCACCTGCAGACACAAAACAGCCTCAGGAAAAAATGGATGGTAATAAACGACCTACTAGGGAGAGCTAAACCAACCCCATCCCCCTCCACCTTATCTGTATCGGCAAATGATCTCAATGCCTTTTTCACTTCAAATATTACAAACAACACCTCGTATGATCCTAACCAGACCTTTGATGGTGTAAAAAAAATAAAAAACACTCTTTTTCTTACCCCTGTAGACGAAACAGAAGTCTTAAAGCAGATAAATGGTTTAAGGGAAAACTCCGCCCCCGGGGCTGACGGGATACCACCAAAATTAATCAAAATTGCAAGTAAATTCTTAGTAAAACCACTAGTGCACTTAATAAACAAATCTTTTATGACGGGCTCATATCCACTATTGCTTAAAAAATCTATTATAATCCCTATTTTCAAACAAGGCGATCCCGCCAGCCCAGATAATTATAGACCTATATCGCTTTTAGCAATACTTGCTAAAATTTTTGAAGCTTGCTTTCACTCTAGATTACTTAATTTCTGTGACAAGTTCGATATTATAGACCCACATCAATACGGCTTTAGAAAAAACATTGGTGTAGAGCACGCCATTGCAAGGGTCTATAAAAAAATTCTTGACGCACTAGATGAAGGCCAGTTTGCTATCGGAGTTTTTCTTGACCTAAGGAAGGCTTTCGATAGCGTAAACCACGATATTCTGCTACAAAAATTATATATCTCGGGGATAAGGGGTTTAGCTTACTCTTGGATCTCCTCTTTTCTTTCCAACCGCACCTGTCGCACAAAATTAAATAATATTGTTTCTGAGAGTGGAGATGTTACAGGTGGGGTCCCCCAAGGATCTATATTGTCACCCTTACTATTTAATATATTTATTAACGATATCTTTACTACCATCGACGATGATTCCTTGACACTATACGCAGATGACACTACCTTATCGGATAGCGATTCTAATTTCGCGAAACTTATTGACAGGGTAAACTATAAACTATTACATATCAACATCTGGTTAAGTAATAACTGTTTGAAGCTGAACGTTGAAAAAACTGTATACGTAGTGTTTTGTAATACCAATAAAATAGTCCCTCCTGGCCATGACGTATCCATAAATAATATAAATATAACTAGAGCACAAGTATGCAAATATCTAGGAATTTTCCTCGATTCCAAACTAAATTGGGATCATCAAGTATCTAATATATGTAAAAAAATATCGTACAATATTTACATTATTGGCAAAATTCGTCCGATTATAACGAATCAACTATGCCGTCAATTATACTTTACGCTAGTCCATTCCTATATAAGTTATTGCATATCTATCTGGGGAAATACGTCAAAACAAAATATGGAGCGGCTATTTGTGTTACAAAAAAGGATTATCCGCATTATTACTAAACAATCGTACTTAGCTCACACAGAACCGCTTTTCAAAAAAACCGGGATACTCAATATTTATCAATTATACCAATACCAATCATTAATTTTTATTCACAAATCCTTAACACAAGCAAACACCTCTATTTTTAACCTCGCAGTTCAGGGTAAATACAATATGAGAACTAAACCAGTATTATGTATACCGGTGGCTAAAACTGAAAAAAAATTAAATCTATTTTCTATTCTGGTGTTAAAAAATATAATGCAGTGTACCAAAAGTCTAACTCACTAAGCCAATTTAAAAAAATATTAAAGGTAGCACCAACTGTTCTTCTTCCATAAAAAAAAAAAAAAAAAAAAAAAAAAAACACGCTTAACGTGTCCATGAATTCAAAATAAAGAATAAACTGCCGTAAAGTTGTTAAAGTTCCATTGTTAAAAAAGTTGTAAACTGCTTGTAGCGATATTGTCAAAGTTATCCGGGCCTATAAATCTTTTCAGACTTGGCCCCGTACGCCTAAAATGTAAAAAGCAGCACTCTAACTAATAAAATGAATTGAATTGAATTGAATTTGATTTCCAATATTTTGCTTCAAAGCTTATAATA
>OY987229.1:1989200-2024200 GCA_963920705.1 Odiellus spinosus
ATATATAATATATATATAATATTATATAATATTATATATATATATTATATTATATCATGAGTATCCCATTAAATTCACCTTAATTCACCGTAATTAAAAAGTACGGAATAGTTTCCGATCATTTGATTTTTTAACTTTAATAATATATCTCTTCTCGGCCTATATAAACGAGATTTACAGATTCGGTACTCATAGATGCACTGCACCTATGGGTGGTTTACGTAAGCATTTACAGTTGTGGTGTCGTCTTCGATTGTGTCGGCAGTCATTTCTCAACTGTATTTCGGTGATAAGAGGCCTGTTCTCACGACTTATTGGGTAAAATAATCGAATAAACCGAGGCGATTGAATTTTAATCGCATTGCTTAGAAATATGGCTAATTTAATATATTACGTCTCTGTAAGAACATTACACAATGAAAGGTCTAGGGGTTAAATACCAGCTTAAGTGTTCAGCACGCTCCTAAGTTCGAGCGAAGGTAGCGTAAGCTTGGGGTTGCTGCAAACTCAATGTGGTTTGGATCTTCTAAGTACAATTCTACTTTTATACTCTATTTGATAGATCGATTATACTCGGAGTAAATATAACCAGTTCAAGCGGAATTGGAGTATAAAATTTAAAGCTGAGGCGGATTGATTCTTAACGTTATAAATCATAGAAAAAATGATAGTCATGAAAACTTTCTTTGAAGTATAGTAGGTTTCTTGTGTTTAAAAAACAACGGTTTTTGAATAAAAAAATGCGCATCTGATGTTGGAGAAAACAAATCTAAAAAAGGCTTTAGATATCTCCACTATAAAGCCTGGAAACATTTCCAAAAGAAGTCATTTCCAGTGAACTTCGTTAGAGAGCAGAGCAGAGGTACTAAGAGAGCTCTAACGATTTAAGTAAAATGCTTTTTTTGGATGAGATGTTGGCATTATAGAGATAGGCAGTAATATTATATTTAGACTTCGGTTTGTTTGTTTATGTTACTATCGTTTATTATAAATTATAGTTAAATATGAGTTGGAGGTTTAGGAGCACTGAAGAGCAGTTAAAATTCGTGAAGACCTTGTCAATATAGATTAACCAGCGCAGAGTGTCATCACCATTTGGAGTCAACAGAGCAACTTCATGGCTGCCATTTCCGTATAACAGCAGGTAGGGACGGCCTGGCTACAAGAATTGGGACATTAAGCAGCGAGTGTTGTGAGACTCGACAGGCTAGATGCCTCCAGTCACATATACAAAGATATTCAAGTGTAAATACTAGAGGTATGGAATTTAAGTTATTTTTTCCAGGCTTTTTAAGATATTTTGTTTTAGGAGTGCAGAAGATCTTATCAGGCTGTCAGCGGTTTTGGACAAGCTATATCCTTGGATTCTTCCAATGACTGAGAACACACGTTTGATGAAAACATCAGCAATGGAGCTGTATTAGAACGTCAGAACATGAAATTCAGACGAAACAACTACCGGAAGTATTTCCAATATCCTACCGAGGAAGGCTAATGGAACTTGCAGTCTGGAATGTCTCGGGTTTGTCCAAGAGTAACTTGCTGGAGAGTCTCCGTCGTGTGCTTTCCTTCTCTATCGTGCCACCCCAGACTGAATCGTTCGTTTTTATCAAATCAGTGGATTAACCAAAGAAAATGGCGCAGTACAGTCTAATGAAACCGATGTATCTATTTATATTGCTGGAATTTGTATTCCACTTATATACTTTTAAAATAAAAATTTCATCGAGTGTGGCTCTACTCATTCTATGACCTGACATAAATAAGGTCATGGGAATTTGAGCACTCTGAGGATAATAAGAAAGTGTTATACACTATAACATAGAGGGGAAATACAAAACTGACAATCGAAAGCACTCTGGTCCATCTACACATCCTTATTCTCTACATACGTCCATCTTTTATTTAAAGTAGGGTTAGGTTAGGTTAACGTCGTCGGGGAGGTAATATTTTGGTTTCCCAACATGTTAATCACTGCTTTTGATATGACTTTTAAGGGAAATGTCTCTCGGCTTTATAGTGGAAAAAACTTCAGCCTATTTATTTTCGTTAGATTTATTTTTTACATTCTCAGATTTTTATTCAAATTTATTGGTTTTTTAAAACAGGAAACCTACTACTGTTCAAGGAGAGTTTACATGACTATAATTTTTCTTATTATGTTAAGCACTTTGCATTAATACGCGTCACCTTTAAATTTTATACACCAATCTCCCTTGTAAGGGTTATAGTTACACCGAGTTTAATCGAATTTATTAACTAGTTCCAATTTATAAGTTAGAATTTTAGTGATTCTTTTTCCCTCGATTTTAAGGATATGTGAGCAACGAAACCTCAAGTCATGTTTTAATAAATAAACATTTATCGCTTGGGCCCGAGAAAACTTTCATCGTCTCTAATTATTAAAAAACCTATAATTTTGCGAAAGAAAATATAACTAATTTTCTAATTTAAGATATTTTAAGTTTCAGGTTGAATCAAGTGTCAAGATGACACATTAAATAAATTTAGATATAATATACTTTAGCAACATGATTTAATTCCCGCATTTTCTGTTGAGCGTTTGTATCTAATATTCAATGTTTAGAATACAGTGACGGTTAATGTCTACTTCTCCATGGTACTTGCGAAACCTGAAGTGTATCAAAATGTCTTTGTGATACTTGGTCCAAAAGGACAGTTATAATTATTGATGGCTGAAGGAGAAATGTTATATTTTTATAATAATTTGATTATGTCGAAAAGGAAAATAGTTTTTCATTTAAACTTCTAAAAAAGGTTATTCAATATAATCATTGTCAAAATCAAAATGACTTTGAAAGTTATGAATACAAGAAACTTATATTTTACTTCCATTACATTAAAAACATTCATCATTAACTTTAAATTACTTTAATTTAAATTTAAAAAGTGTATTCGAAAATTCATCAAGCTTCTCAGTGACTATAGGCGCTATATATTTACTGTTTTATTTATTGAACCTATTATTGTTGTAAATTATTTCATAAAATGAAGCTAAACATTTACAATTGTTTCTAGTATATTTAATCATGATAATTTTATTAAATAACGTTCACCAAATTTTTGCATTGATAAACTGGGACATTTGCGAACTTACCGAGTATTTTGCATGCGTTGAGAAAACCACTTGATCCAGGGTGGAAAAATATACAGTAAACCTAAAATACACAAAACATTTAAGTTTTATTATTATAAGTCCGTTCGAGCTTATATCTTTCCTTAGCGTTAAATTTCATCGGAAAACGTAATGTTATTTTCGATATACCCGCCGCACATTTTTTGGACTGATAACAGATCATCATTCCTAGATATATACAGGGTGGAAACCTTCGCCGGCGTCCAGTCGAGATACTTCCCCTTACGCATTGTTGTTATTCAGTGAAATGTTAAGGGATTTACAGGCGCTATTGGGATCAGTTCACTTCAGTTCCACTTAATAATCAAAGGTTTCAGTTTTAATGTAGAGAAATGAAATGCATAAGTGAAATCAATGACGGATTTAATTTAATTTAATTAGGAAAGAAAAGATGTCACTTGCGGAAACCAAATAGCCCAAATTGAAGTTAATCAAACATTTCCAAATTTAAACATTAAACTCTTCAAATTCATTTTTAATAACAAAGCATTACATTAAATGTTCAAAATGTCTTCCGTCGACATTGACACATTGCCGACAACGGAATTGCCAGTTTTCTCTTTCTCGAGTTAACATCTCGGGAGAAACGAGAGCAGCCGCTTGCTGAATTCGGTCTCGAAGGCTATCAAGTGTTGGTGGCTCAGTGGCGTACACAAGGCTTTGTACATACCCCCAAAAGAAAAAATCCACCGGCGTTAAATCTGGCGAACGAGGTGGCCAAGCGACTGGACCACCACGACCTATCCATTGGGGACCGAATTCCGCGTCTAGCCAATCCCGAGTAACACGTGCAAAATGCGGTGGTGCACCATCGTGCTGGTACCAGACTCGCCTTCGTTCTGCTAAGGGAAGATCGTCTAGGGCATCGGACACTACGGTGTTTAAGAGATCAACGTAACGATCTCCGTTTAGATGTTCTTCGAGAAAAACAGGTCCAATTACCCGATCACCTAACAATCCACACCAAACGTTTATCCTCCAGTTTTCTTGGTGATGATTCGCCCTTAGCCAATGGGGATTTTCTCTCGACCAGTAGTGCATGTTGTGGCGGTTAACTGTACCGTCCCGGTAAAACGTACACTCATCACTCGTAAGTACGTGGTTTAGGAAATTTCCATCGACTTCAATTTGGTCCAATACCCATCGGCAAAACTCTACGCGTGGTCCAAAGTCTTGTGGTTTAAGATGTTGGTGAAGATGAATTTTGTAGGGGTGAAATCCTTCACCACGAAGAATTTTTAAGACCGTTGTATGAGAACAATTTAAATCCGCTCCGATTGCCCGTGAACTGGTGTGGGGGTTTTCTACGATACGCCTTACTACTTCGTTTCGTCTGCCCGCCCCGTGTCCACCTCCTTGTACAACTGGCGGATGATGTTGATGTCGCACTGGTGCATTACGTCGAATCACCGTGCCTCTTTCAAGAAATCGGGTTATTGCGTTTAAAATTACTTGATGCCCCGGATGTGGCCGGTTCGGAAACCTTTCTGCAAACGTCCTAGCAGCAAACCTTGCGTTTCTCTGACACTCTCCGTAAATGAAAAACATTTCAAGGTAATCCTCAAAACTGTACAAATCAATTTCAGCCATGTTTTACCAGATGTAAGCTAGAAAACGGACTGCTTTCTTCAATCAGAAACATGTAGCCTTTGTTTCGCATTTACTGTCTTGGATTTTTATTGTTTTAAAAAATTAGAATTTTGTTGTGCATGACGTAGACTGCGAAACAAAGGTTAAATGTTTCTCATTGAAGAAAGCAGTCCGTTTTTTGTTGTTTGATTATGACCTAGACTGTTTTGTAAAAACCCGATTTCTTGAAAGAGGCACGGTGATTCGACGCAATGCACCAGTGCGACATCAACATCATCCGCCAGTTGTACAAGGAGGTGGACACGGGGCGGGCAGACGAAACGAAGTTGTAAGGCGTAACGTAGAAAACCCCCACACCAGTTCACGGGCAATCGGAGCGGAATTAAATTGTTCTCATACAACGGTCTTAAAAATTCTTCGTGGTGAAGGATTTCACCCCTACAAAATTCATCTTCACCAACATCTTAAACCACAAGACTTTGGACCACGCGTAGAGTTTTGCCGATGGGTATTGGACCAAATTGAAGTCGATGGAAATTTCCTATACCACGTACTTACGAGTGATGAGTGTACGTTTTACCGGGACGGTACAGTTAACCGCCACAACATGCACTACTGGTCGAGGGAAAATCCCCATTGGCTAAGGGCGAATGATCATCAAGAAAACTGGAGGATAAACGTTTGGTGTGGATTGTTAGGTGATCGGGTAATTGGACCTGTTTTTCTCGAAGAACATCTAAACGGAGATCGTTACGTTGATCTCTTAAACACCGTAGTGTCCGATGCCCTAGACGATCTTCCCTTAGCAGAACGAAGACGGGTCTGGTACCAGCGCCTTGTGTACGCCACTGAGCCACCAACACTTGATAGCCTTCGAGACCGAATTCAGCAAGCGGCTGCTCTCGTTTCTCCCGTGATGTTAACTCGCGTAAGAGAAAACTGGCAATTCCGTTGTCGGCAGTGTGTCAATGTCGACGGAAGACATTTTGAACATTTAATGTAATGCTTTGTTATTAAAAATGAATTTGAAGAGTTCAATGTTTAAATTTGGAAATGTTTGATTAACTTCAATTTGGGCTATTTGGTTTCCGCAAGTGACATCTTTTCTTTCCTAATTAAATTAAATTAAATCCGTCATTGATTTCACTTATGCATTTCATTTCTCTACATTAAAACTGAAACCTTTGATTATTAAGTGGAACTGAAGTGAACTGACCCCAATAGCGCCTGTAAATCCCTTAACATTTCACTGAATAACAACAATGCGCAAGGGGAAGTATCTCGACTGGACGCCGGCGAAGGTTTCCACCCTGTATACAGACAATGGAATTTTTCTATTTAAACAAAGGTTAAAATAATGAAACCGTGATAATATACTTGAAGCACTAGAGATCAAGGTACCTGAATAGATTAAAAAATGGTTAAAATATACGCTTAGCTGAGCTTTATTTTTTACTTCTAGTATTTTAAACCAAAATTAATTTGTTAAATCGTAGAAAAATAAAAAATCCTTTGAATTCGAGTTATTATAGAAAAATGTAGTTTGAAAGCAATTAAGTGTATTATCGGACACTGCTTTTTATGGCTTACCATAGATTTAAATAACTATTGATAATGTTTATAAAGGAATAAAGAGAAATGGGGCTTGAATGTCTTACAGAAGGGTTAAAACAGAAACTTAGTCGAGATTATAATAAGTGCTTCTAAAATGAATGTATCAAAAATTCATTTGCGATCATAGACGTAGAAGGACATGTTACGATTTGATCTGGGTGACAACTCATATTAAAAGTGCATTTTTGAGCAAAGCCCCAAAAGTCACTTATGATTTCAGAGTGCTGAAGAGCCAGATATTCTATCAAAATTATCAGAAGGCCCTATTATGATTTCTGATCGTTTAATTGAGAGATATTAAATTTTCTTTTATTATCATAATATGACAGGACTTACAATTTTTAATTTCATAGCAGCTGGTATTTTTACTATAAATGTATTCACTCGCTAATTTTCGGCCATTTGTGTTTATAATTTTTGAAGCTATTAATAAAGCTACATTTTTTATTACTTTATTATTCTCTCATTAAATGTATCTTTGTTCAACTAGAGAAGCATTGTACCCGATAAAAGCTATCCTTTTTGTGTATAAACTTGAATTCAGTGGACGGTTGCACCGCTATGAAAATGATGATTTCATTTATTAGTCCCAAGAAAAGTGACGCATATAAATAGCTAATAATATTACGGTTTCTAACGAAATTCAAATCCAAGAAAAGATAAGCTCATTCTTGCTTATATTAATTCGCTTGAAATCTATTCAAAAATTGGTTCCATATTTGACGGAATAATTTTCAGTTAAGTTATATAATATTTCTGGATAATAAATAAAGGGTCTAGTCGGATAAGATAATAAAATATTCCCTTTGATCGAATCGAAACGATATAAATAGTCCCATAATCAGCATGAGAAAACGTGGTTATGTGTAAATATTTAGCGCACAAGATGCGCTCAAAACCCAACAGAAACATATTTTGGGTTTTTGGCTATATATTGGCCACCTTTTCACCAAATCTTACGTATATTTTTTGAATTAAAGGTCTGTGGAAAGGTTTCAAAAGCAAATGTTTTAAAAGCATTTAAAATTTGATAATTTATTTAAAAAAATACAAAAACAATTTGTTCTCTCGAAAAAAAGATGTGTATTTTGGATCAAAAATGACCACTGAAATTGGTGGAACAATGTCAAAAAAGCTAAAAACTACATTTTCGGCCATATTTTAAATACGAGACAGGCATACGACTTTATCATTTATTCATAGGAAGGCGGGTTTTCACGCGCCAAACTTTTTCATTAAGCGTGCCACTTACCTTATTTTTAGTAAAGAGATTAAGCTAACAGTTTTTAAATTTAATTTAAACAAGCGTTGATACATAAAAATATATACTATAAAGATTTATTAGAAAAAAATAGTTGAGGGCATAATTTTATAATATAATATCTAAGAAATAAAAGGTTTATTTCTAGAATTTCTCCGACCTTCCAAGCACTATCCCGAGTTTTCTAGACCTTTTATGCACTTTCCAGACTTTTTCAAACATTTCAACCATTTTTTCTAGATCTCTCCAGACTTTTCAGCAACCTTCTGAAAAAGTTATGGACGTACGCACTTTGTGATTGATGATATAATGTGCATAATTGATACGTAAAAACATTAAGTTCGTATTGTGTTTGGGCAATGCCTACGGAGTTTTTAGGTCTGTGCATGTTCAATTTTTTAATTTATTTTGGTCTATTTTAAGGTACCGTTTTTGCCACAATGGCGCTTTCGAATGTAATGTTTTACGTCATAGCAGTTTTGAAGTTTCGGTTCCCGACAAAAATTCCATTCTTTGGGTATGATCAACGCTCCCAAGAGCGACAGCTGTAATTGGGTAGAGAGAGAGAGAGGTGAAAATTCCGTTGGCATTGGTTTGGGAATAAAATGTTTTTAACAGCAAAAAAGGTTATTTTACTTGTTTATTATGATATTCTAAAATCTTTGGTTATCAACTTTTTGTTTCTATCATGCTTATTGGCCACTCTAAAATGCAAATTTTTACGCCATATATTTTTATATATCAACATTCGTAGTGTAGTACGTGTTAAAAATAAATTCAAAAAGTTGTTAACTTTCAAAAATGATTTTTATTAATAATAATTTTCTTAGTTTTTATCCAAGCAAATACCATTTCGGTACGAACCTACGCTACTCTTGTACAATAAGCTTTTTAAGTTTCTTTCCACAATATATGATTAAATTAGATAAGTCGCGCCCTTTGAAGTGACGACATTGGCTATTGGCGCCTTGAGCTCTGAATATTTGAACTTTCATTTCGATAATTAATCCATTTTTTTTAAAATAATAAACTTAAGTACTTTAGTAAAACTAATGTAATTGGCGCGGGCGACGAAAAATTTTGGCGCGTGAAAACCCGCCTTCCTATAAATAAATATTAAGGCGTATGCCCGTCTCGTATTTAAAATATGGCCGAAAATGCAGTTTTACTTTTTTTTGACATTGTTCCACCAATTTTAAAAATCTGAAAAAATTCTGGGGTCAACTTTGACCCAAAATACACATTATATTTTTTTTTCGAGACAACCATCTCGTAATTTTTAAATACATTTTCAAATTTTAAAATGCTTTTGAAACATTTGCTTTTGAGCCTACTTTTTTTGAAAAATACTCCCTTGTAAAGCTTCCTGAGAGCTTTAATTAAAAAAAATACATTTAAGATTTGGCCAAGATATCGCCAAAAACGCAAAAAAAATGGTTTTGTGGGAATCTGAAAATTTACACATAACCACTTTTATCATGCTGATTATGGGACTATTTATTTCGTTTCTTCTCCGGCTAGGCCCTTTATTTTTTATTTTATATGAATATTAATTCTGTTGTTTAATTTTTTTAAACAGTTTATTAGTTAAAACATGCTTTATCTTTAAGCTGAACATATTTCAAATTTAACAATTTAATTTTAAAAACTCGAGAAAATACGTTTACAATTTATTCAGTTTCTCTTTTCTATGTTCATTGCACCTTTAAACACCTTTTAGCTAAAACTATAATATATCTATTACAACATATTGGGCGTGCGGGGCATATAAGGTATGAAGTTTTTGAAATAAAGGCTAAGAAAAAATACCAGAATTGCACCACGTGTTCAAAGCTTATTGCCTTGTAAAAGCGCGTCCAATGAAAGCTTTCTCTCCCTAGGAGTGCCCTTCTTGTCTTGGTCCCCTTTAAATATTTTTGGTGGAAAAAACTTACCCTAAGCTAACGTAGTCATGAGCGGAAGAAATATTTTTAAAAATATTCACACGATAGTCAGCGTGCCGTTTTTCAGGGTCCTCGAAAGCGAAGTCGAGAAGAGAAAATTCCATTGACTTAAAAGCCAAAATTTATCAGACGTGAATTCCAGTTTTGTTTTTATGAAATTCGTCACTTTGTTTTGCTTTAATACTTCGTTTCGTTTTCGTTTTATACGTAAACTCAAAAATTAGTTAACACCTAAGAGATGAGGCAGGCCCATTATTTTTTATTTTCTTTACGTGATATGCCAATACGAGTTTTTCTACTTCCCTCCTGGAAGCTCGGACCGTGATAAAAGGGAGATTGTCAGGTATCGACTTCTCTTTGACGACGGGAGGTTTCAAGTGGTAGCTCTCGTGGTTTTCGGCCCGTCCATCAATTATACAGACGGGCTTCTGATATTTCCCCGTCTCGTCAGCCGCTCTACTTTCACCGTCCAGGGTGATGCTGCGAATAAATGCGCAGTGAGGAAAGTTTTCTTTGTGCTCAAATAAAGGGTCGTCAGTGGTCTTCCAATTTTGAAGCCTACCATGGCACGCGAAACACTCGACAGTATCACCCCCTTTGTTAAGATAGAAAAACCCGCCTTTAGCCATTAACAACTGCGACACGCGTAGGTGGGGATAGTCAAAGAACGAGCCATATCTGAGACGGAGGTCATCCATGGCTGGCAACGTCTGAATGAATCAAACGAATGATAGGCTTATAGTATTTAAAGTATTTTTCTAGTAAATAAAGAAGTGATGAAGTAATTTCAAAACGTAAAAAAGTGTCGACTGGTAGGCTTATATCATTTAGGTTCGGCTTATGATATAATAAAAGGGAGAATGAAGTAGTTACAAAAATTTTAATTACAATAATAAAAAAAACAATCAGTATAATAAAAATAAAAAAATTAAAAATGGGGGTAGACCGCCAGAAACTTGGCATTAGCCCATGCGCGCTCCGTCGTGCATGGAAGGTTGGAGGTGGCGGCCCTGTGGGGGACGTCAACGATGATGGGCGCGGGCAGAGGACGTCGTTTAGGTCCCCCACGGGTCTGTTTAGGTAGTCCTCTAGAAGGCGCGCCTTCTCGGGCCCGGTGGTCCAGAGGGACTGTGAGGTGCGGGTGGCGCGCTCGATTAGAGCCTCGATCCGCTCGCAGGCCACGTCACCGCCGTCGAATGACAGGCCATGGATGCTGGCGGTGACGTGCCTGTTGGTCCGGGCAATGGCGGGCGGAAGGCACTTGGCCTCGTACGGCGACCGGAAGGTCCAGGAGACGAGGGTGGGTGTGGTGCCGACGGTGGCGACGGCCTACTCGTTAATTATCAGATTCCCGAAGCACCTTCTCTTGTTCCGCCCGGTCAACATTTCCATTTCTATGATGGCGGCAGACATTTTTTTCTGTGGTGCTTGGATAGCTTTTGAGAGACTTGTGATTTTTAGATCGAGAAGTTCAGGTTTATATACCCTTTAAAAAAGTCCTCCATTCGTTACGGGGCCCGCGTTAGAAAATTCCCATGATATGGGAGGTCCTATCATTCCTGAGGTTAGAACCCTCGTCTTTTGAAGAGGGTTGAAATAAGTTTATCATTGTGTTCGGTATTACGAGTAAACTTCTTTATAAATGAGGGCGATCCATTTTTCATTGATCGATGTAGTAGATATAAAACACAGTATTTCCCACACACGGAGCTTGTGAATGACTGGAATCTACGTTTGTTGTACGTCCGCGATATAGAGTTTCGAGTGATAAACCGCGCAATGGGGGGTATAAAATTAGGCCTAAACGCTAGTGAATCAAAATAATCAGCGTGGGCTCGCTTGTCAAAATAAATGGCCACCCAATGCGTGCCTGGTTTGCCGCTATTATCGAAATTCACGATATACGAATCCGGATAACTATCAATCTGGGCAGGTAGTGTGTCACTTGAATAAACTCCCTTAAAACTAAGGACGCTTCTCACACAATGTCTTAACTGGGGGCCGTTCATGGTTATACTGTGATGGTGACGCATCTGTTCTTATAAATTTGTAGCAAAGCCTGAAATTCCGAAAATACGACGCAGCTTACGGTGTTGGCTGTCGCTTGGTCAAAACGCAACTCCAGTCGGAGTTGTCCATGCAGCATGGCATTCCAATTAGTCGACTCACTCGCGCTCTGGTCCATAGAAAGATCGAAAGAATAGATCGCTGTGCCTTCTCCGTAATCTTCGAGGGAGATATCCAGCCCCCTGTCGCTTTAATGGGTGTCAGCACCTGAGAACAGCGTATAGTATTCGCGGGCGAAAAGATTTTTGGCGAAATTGGGTTTTAAAGGCCTGGCGGGGATTTGATCCGAGTTTACAAATAATGAAATATAGTTTAATCCAAAATTCGCAAAATTGAAAGGGTTGGTCTCCAGATTACCTGTTTGTGATTTATGATTAACCAAAGCAACGATAACACGCTCGGGCAGAACGCCAAGGTAAAGATTTTCAATAGACGTGGTCAGGAGATGGGGCGAAATTGTAAATATCTTTGTTTCCGTTCGGGTGTAAGGGTATTGGGCGGGCTTCGCTGTTAAAGCTCCTTCGTGGGCTAATAAAATTTTCGGCGCCACCTGGACTTTAGGAACATAAAAAAACGGCTTCTAGAATCTGTGAATTATAACCGCCGTTCCCGGTGGGCTTTTTCCCTAACTAACCAAAACTAGGTTTGCTTTAATGCAATTTCAGTTTAAGGGGCACCCCGTTGAGAAGATATTTGGAGATATTGAAAAAGTCTAAGTAGAGTGCCCCGTACATTTCAAATTCTTTGGATTTCGCGCTAGCTTTACGTCGTTGTACATGACCTTTGTTATCGGTCGTGGAATCCATGTGACCGGGACTATGTCATTAACGCTGAAAGTAGCGAGTTGTATCCGTAGTGGTTTGCCGAGGGCGTTACTAGACAATCGCCTACTTAAATCTCAATGCTTTCAAATTGCGAATGCAGAAAATTATTAATAGGTCCAACGTTATCCTTATCAACAAGGTCAGACCCGTCATTGTTTGTAATTTTATTTCGGGTGTATAGCATAATAAGTGACGTATCGATGTTCTCGTCATTGTTAGCTGAAATTTCAAATTCTATTGGTTGATCCCCTATGAGGGAAGTTAATGGCCGATACGTTACAGTTTTAATGCGTTCAATCGAAGTTTGAATTGGGGGCACCGTAAAAAGGTCTAACGCTGAAATGACGACTTCGCCCATTTTTATCATGAAAATATATCAAGAATCGTCTGGAATGCGAGCTGACGCTTAACTGATCTACATCGTTGTTTGCCTGCGCTCTTTATAGCTTTTTTCCGCTTTTTTGAGACTTTTTAACAGTTTTTCTTTTTTCCGCGGTTTTCCGGAGCCATACTGTTTTCGGATTTCGTCTAATGTTTCGGTACCACGCCGCTTAACGGCCTCTTGCAGGTTTTGGTCACTCATGACGTCATTAAAAACGAGCTTACCAGTCCCCAATAGTTTTTTACCGACAAATTTTGCGCCGTTATAAAGGATAGGCGCGATATAGCGGCCAAAGCGGGCTAAAATATTACCGATTCCATGTCCCCGCTGGTAAGCTCGCCCAATATGCACGGGCCCTACACCATTACCCGCTTGGCCCTGGGCCCGAGCCAAGTAATATTGGCTATAGCTGAACTTTTCTAAGTTAGCCGTCCGCCGCATTGTCTCAAGTGTACTACACAGGACAGTGTCCCATACTCAAATGGCGCGAGCTCGCCGAGATGATCTCTTATATGTACGGTAATGGTATCAAAGTAGCCTTTCCCTAATGGCAAATAATAGGGGGAAACAAAGGTCTTTACTACGGAATTCCCGTAATTGGTGTTTTCAATTGGAATAATCCTTAAAAGAGGGACTAAGGAATCACCCACTATTACATTGTCTACAATATCTGTATAAATGTACAATTGAGAAGGGATATGGCAGTCAATACGCGCTTGTTTTTCGGCCCGCCCGTTTACATGTTCGGAATCCTCGTAACCCATGACATCGGCGATACCGCGAGGGATGGCCAAAACAGGTTCTATCGAACCAGCCGCTTTAGTCTTTAGGTTGATATAACCAGTCGTAGCGTCATGGAGATAGCACGCTTGATTCTTAAGGCAGATTTCAACGTCATTAATGACGCCTAATAAATGGTCAATTGATTGATAATGACCGGGGGGCACGTCGATCATACCGAGTTTCGTAACGTTACCCCGGGGAGGTTGAGATGTCGAGCGACATGTGACATTTATTTCAGCAGCGGTGTCCTTTTTCACGTTGAAAAAACTAGACGTATATATTAGTTCAACCAAAGCGCATTCACACGACCCCTTGAGGGTAATTGGATTTGGTAGTTTCGTGACGTATGAAGCCATTGTGTTGTCGGGGAAAATATCCATTGACGTATCACTTGGGAGCGTTAGGTAAAGGTCTGACATTATCACTACTGACCCAACAATTCTGGTCTTTAGGTAGGCCAATAAATGAAACAAAATATTCCAATTTCCCTTTCCGTTTCCTTTTCTTCAGAATTTTGTCTATACTGTACAGGTCGGGTACCTTGGCTATAATGAGTTGAAAAGCGTAAAAGAGCCCCGTTATACCTTGAACATTGTAGTCTTGAAGCCTATACAAATGTGGCGTCTTGTTTTCTAGTACCCCAGTTATTTTAAATACTTCGACCGAGAAATTGGCTTCGAAACCTTTAGCCAAAACCGACCGAAGTTTACTAATTCTGACATGGTCACCAGTTTTAAATTTAGCGGGTTTCACTTTAAGTTTTTTACCAACCCCGTAGATATTACGATAAACTTGTAAGATGTTTCCACTATGGACTTGATCAGGCGCCATTTTAATCGTTGAATGCTTGGCCCCGTTATACGCGGAGATTAAAGTTTGAAGAATATCAATGTAACGCCGGGTATTGTTATGCGTGAAATAACGGAACATTTAGTGTTTAAAAATTCTGTCCCACTATCACTGTAGATGGCGCGCGGGACTCTATCGGCGAAAATCTCCTTCAGACCCCGAACGACCTCATCTCCGCTCTTCCTCTTTAAAGGGGTACTGTAGGCCTTTAGCGACAAGCAATCGATACCCATTAGCAAATATTTATAGGAATCATTATATTTTGCTAATGACTGCATGTCAGCAAGGTCAATTTCAAACCTATCGCCAATATTGGTGACGGGAATTTTTCGTCGTTTAAATTTCTTTCTAGCCGTGACGTGAAGCGTTTAAGCTTCAGAACCTTGCAGACATTTTTTCACATTCTCCCTCGAAATACCCTTATCTTTAACGGCCTGGTATAGTGATTCGATACTCGAAAATGACGCCGGATTACTTTCATCAAAATAAATTCCTTCTAGGGTGTTGATTTGGTCGTTTTGAACGTTAGCCATTCTTGGGAGTTGGGGCTTTTATTTGATAGCCCGAGCCGTTTTCTAATTGTGTTTACAGTTTTGCAGGTAATTTTCGTGGGCGTCTTTTTCGCTTTGCGTAATCTTAATTTTAAGGGCGTCGAACGGGTCGGTGTTGCGAGGGGCGACGGGCGTACGGGGGTGGTAACGACGGAGTGTTGCGGTAAAAACGTCTTAACAAAAGGCGCGAATTCGACTAAGCCTACGGGTTGAGTTCCGAGGCTTTTGCCCTCGCTAAGTTTAATCGTATGAAAAATTAATTCGCTGATATCAGAATATTTAACGGCGTGACCGTCGATGACGATGTTACCGTTTATTGTAGACCACGTTACTCTGTTGTTATCGCTTTCTGTCAAATGATCGAAAAATTTTAGGGCGAGCCCCCTTTATTTGAGCGGAAATAAATTTAGCCAGCGTTCATAGGGTAATTTACTAATTTCTTTCTTGGTTATATTTTGTGCTCTTTGTAAAATTTGACTGTATTGTATCCATTGGGTCCTCGCGTCAAGATCGCGATCATCTAATATATTTCGCATTTCAGACTCGAGGGTATTTAAAACAGCTTTTTCTTTCGGCACGGCCCCTCTTTCCAGCGAGGCCGAAATTTCTGAAGGGTTGGCCCCGCTAACATTCTCGGAATTTAGTGGAGTCCGGGGTATAGGGACAAGATGCATTTTAACGAATTGTTTCATTGTTCTACGAGACTCCGAAGGATATTGGCGGCGAGCGGTAAAAGTAACGAAAAGAAGCCACTACCTTTCTGGTTAATTAATAGATGTTTCTTTTTACGCCAATCTCCAATCTGACGTAGATTTTTCTTATGTCGGGCTAGTTTTATGGCGGGCTAGTTGTAAGGTATTTTTAGGACTTAAATTTAGATTTCCACTTAAGGCGTTTAAAGCTACTTACCTCAGGGCCTCGATCAATTCTTTGGGAGCAGATTTTAATATACTAAGCCTTTGGCTACGCTTAACACGACCTAAGGCTGATATAAGGTCGGCGTTACGTTTCGCAAGACTCGAGCGAGTTTTCGTTGTTCGCGCTTTGGGGGCCATACCACTAATGATGGGATTACTGAGGGGGCTGAAGAGTTTTATTGTTTTCTGAGGGTGTATACTGTTAGAGCCTCGTTGGGTAAAATATTCGTTCTTAATCTCCACTCTTCGGGGATTGTTTGCGAAAGGTCGTATAAGATATACGAATGAGGTTGGGACGTAGCATCTAAGTAGCTATCCAGAATGAATTTTGAGTTACTAGGACATAATTGGCGCGCTAGAATATTTATTTGATTTAAGTCTCGCGTTTGCTTGAAAAGCATTATATAAGTCGCGTTTAACGAGATTTCTCGGATACTTTTATTAAAAAGATTTTGAACAATGAAAAGTACGGACAAAGACTTATGATGTGAATATTTAGTGAAAATATCAGCAATCAACCCCCCTTTATTTTGACTCATAAGATCATCGATAACTAACAAGACATTTCGGGAACCATCATAAATTGATACGTTGGGTAACCCTTCTTCGGGTAACTTACGCCTAATTTCTTGATATCGTCGTAGATAGGTTGCCAAACAGAGTAATACCAATCAACTTGAGCTATGGGGGATCAAACATGAAGCCCGCTCTTTTATTATCCTCTGACACAACATAGTTTTCCCACTACCGGAGCTACCGACCACCAGGGTACCGGAAGGATGATTGAATCGTAACATGACAACTCCAAAACTCAAACTCTAATGATTCTAATTTCGAAAAGACATTTAATTTTATAGGTATTATATCGCGATTCGCGGTGACAGTCCACACCCCCTTCGCGCGCGGTTATTTAAACATTAAATAATGTTCGTTTTTCGGAGGCTTGCTATATGACTTTGTAAAACTTTATATTTTCGGTGGGAAAATCTTGGTCTATAAAAATAAGAGAAAATCTTTCTTTCCTAAAAATGGGAGAAACCTTTCTCACGATAATTTGTCAATCGAAAATAGCGATCTTAAAAAAAAGACGGATAGGTACTTAAACCCCAAGTCAAAAAAAGGGTAGGAACAACCCGCGGTTCAGAAGCCCCGATGGACCAACCTCGGTGGACCAACAAACTAGGTGGTCCATACCCACGGTAAAGAAAACCAGGCTTTAATAGTGGAAAGATAATTGGTCCTTGCTGAAAGCTGAATGGCAATCGGTGAAATTTTGGCCAGTTATTTCACAATGTGATAAAGTTTGTAAGCGTTCGCTAGCTAAGGTGTGGTAGTTCGTTGGGGGGCGTTAGGTGAAGATTCTTGAACCTTAGCTGACCATTGAAGGGTCGCGATGTCCGAGGGATAAGGGGGTAAAATTATCTCGCGGGTTTCCTATACAATTTTTTAGGATAAAAACGCATAAATTTTTAACCAAGACTACCATTCTGCTCTCGTCGTTCACCCTTTCGCCAGAGCAAGAAAATAAGATGGCTGCCCAACTTCCCGATTTGAAGTAAGTGGAAATCTTTGCGAAAATCTTGGTACTTTAAGTTGGATATAGCTTTAGAAAATAACTTTGTTTAATACCGGGTCATTTTTATTAAATAACATTGACGATTTCAGGCCTATTTTATAAATATCTTTGGTTAATTTCGGGACATATTTTAGTAATTTATATAATAGTATATATTATAAATAACTTTTAATTTCGGGTCATTTTTAATAAACAACTTCTGTGCTATCTTTAGAAGTATAATATACTTTCAACAGAAATTTAACTTTGGCGCGGTCAGATATATTTTAGAATTTGCCGATTACACCCATATTTTAGAAATAACTTTAATTTCGTGTCGTTTTTTAATAAACAACTTCAGAGATATATTTAGAAATATAATATACTTTTAGAAATTGGTTACACGTTAGGTTATGGGGTATAAAAGCTATTCCAACTTGAAGTGCTGAGATTATCAAACCTTCTATTTTGTAGATATTACAATTTTTTTTATAATAGCCGCGTTAAGATAGAAGCCCCTTCGGCCACCCCAGGCAGTTCGGCCTATTCACCGCGTCCGTCTCCGGACAGCCGCTGGGTGAGGTTGCCCGTAGCGACCCCGCGAATCGCCCGCGTGGGCAGAGTCCGACACCCCGCCCGCGCCCGCCGCGCTCTTTTCGGGGATGGCTCCCCCGAAGCCCGGATTGCCGGGGTTCGACTCGTGCCGCGTCGCCCGTCGCCACCGCCATCACCGTTTTGGGAGGAAGGGAATCCCGCTGCGACCCCCGAGCAGCGTCAGAGGGAGGAACCGCTCCTCCGGAGAGGGACCCCGCCGCCGCGACCCGCCGTCCTCCAGCATTTCACGGAGGGGTACGCGGTCATTGACGTCCCTGACCGAACAGGATACCCCTGGCTCGCCCCTCCGCACACCCCCCACCCGGACGCCCACTCAGTCGTGTAAGTTTCACCAGCTTCTCAAAGTCAAATTTTACATTTATATATAAATATTTCTAGCATCCCCGCCCGTTTCCTCCTACTTGCCGCCAGATTTGCGAGCCAGTACGGGGAGTACCCGGCCACTGCCGTGGCCCAGTTTCGGGCGGTCGTGCGGAACAACAAGGTTCCAGCGGCCGCCTTGTACTCGTTCGACGTCTGGGGCGGCCGGTACGTGACTAACGAACTCTTAACCAGCTCTTATAGTAACTTACTAATTATTATTATTATTATTATTATGAAAAGGGTACTCTCCGAACTGGATCAGCTCGGACATTGGCGGGCGGCCACCGCGCCTCCGATGGATGTCGCCGAGATCGAGACCTTCATCGAGAAGGAGAGGGCCATATTCTCGGGGGCCCAAGACATCGTGAGGCACGCAACTTGCCCCCCCCCCTATCTTACAAACTGTGTAGGACGCGTAAGAATTTTTATTTTTTCTTTTTAATTAAATAAATGTTTTTTAAAAGTAATTTCCTCGAATTTGGTTTATTTATTTTTACATAAAACAAAAAGTTATATTTAATCGTGAGGCTATTTAGATTACACATAGAGAGTTGTACTAAACAACAGCTAGGTGTCGACAATGTTTCAAGAAACAAGCTAACTTCCCACGCAACATGTAAATATTTTTTGAGTGGTTATTTAACAGCTTGTCTATTTAACTATTGGGGTATTATTCCATTTAGTTTTGGCTTTATTTAAATGTAATAGTTTCAAGTTATAAAAGTTGCATTGTCCGCCAGCTAGTTAACGCCAAAGTTTCAACGTTCACGACTTGGGGGTAGCTTATGGGTCTCCTGTCGACATCTATCGTGTAAATCAGTTACTAGTCTTTTTTATCCCCCCCCAACATAATAATAAATTTCTAGTGTCTATTTAAGCTACTTTAATTGTTAGGTTATTATTATTCCATTAAGTTACTTCAATTGTTAGGTTATTATTATTCCATTTAGTTTTGGATTTATTTAAATGTACGGCAGCTAGGTGGTGCCAATGTTTCACCGTTAACAGATTGTGTTAGCTTATGGGTCCCCAGTTGTCCCCTATCGTGAAAAGCAGCTACTAGGGTATATTCACGGGAACGCGATAGCCTTCAATGTTATGGACCCTTCGTTTGTAATACAATTTCCTTAAATCTATGTTGGGTTGTTTTTCCCAAGTACCTAATAATGAACTAGACGCTATTTAGAGCGATTCATATTTGCTCAAGTAGCACTGTGACGCTAATGGAAGGTGTAGGCTTAAATTCGAAAAATAGTAAAAAACAATTTCAGAGCAGATTTTTAGATTTTATTTAAAAACAAATTATACAACACGCTCTAAACATTTTTTAAGTTGGACCAATTGACCACTAATCATCGAAAACCAATTGTAGGCCCTAAAGTCGCTTTTCAGGCCTTTATTTTTTAGATTTTCCTCAAAGGTGGAGATAATCGTGAAAGGGCTCACGAAGCAGTTGTAATATTGATAGACGGCATCGAACTTTTCTGTTTGGTCGTCCTCGAAGAATAGGGACATGGTATTTCGGTCGTTGAACGACTGGTCCCTAATTTGAATTAAGTACTCGGCGATTGTATGGTACATCTCCTTGAATACCGTCCTATGATTATTTAGGTGTGCCAGGTGGGCTGTAACACTGGGGCAAACCTGGTGTAACTCGGTTGCCTCTGTCGACGTCAGTGTGATGTCTTTCTCCGCTACGGAATAGCTGGTCAGTCGCAGGATATCGCTCATGGCCGTTGCTTTCAGAGTGTTCACGCAGTTCTCGCTAATGGTGACTACGAAAGGTGTCTCCTCGTGACCAAGGGTCCATATAGCTAAAGGTCCAAGACGGAGGGCCAAGGTCGCCCATTCTGCAGGCGTGATACTGAATCCTGACAGAGAATCTTTCGAAATTATTCGAATCTCAATGTCGAAGGTCCCATTGGCAAACCCAAACGTTTAGTAACGCTGTTCGCTAAGTTGAATCCTATGATTTAGCTTCCTACCACTTGCAAACGCTGGAATTTTGCGCCGGTAGCCGGATCGACAACGACAACTGAAAAAAAGAGAGAGGGCCCCGCGTAAATTCAAAGTCTAAAAAAACTTTACCAAGTCCGCGGCAGAAAATAGCATAAGGTACTTACGGGGTAGCTTGGTTGTTGGTGGGCTCATCTTGGAATCTTGGGAAGCAACTGATAACTCGACCCAGCACGGTCCGCTATATATACCCTTAAAATCTTATGGGGTTCCCCGAATTTAGACACCCCTAAAAACTCCGGAATTTTAAATTTGAACAAAAGAATATAAGCTTCACAAGACCATTTATTTCTAAGGCTGTCAGTCCCATTCAAGGCAGACCTCATGCTGATTTTTATGTCGAATTTCTGAAAACATTGATTTATCGTTTCTAAAGCGGCCAATACTAAAATTACACACAAAACCATAAGGCTGTTCTTGAGTTTCTTCTGTAAGAAACTTATCAGCGAAAGGGTTCCGACCTGTCCTTCCATTGTAAGGCCTACGAGTTTACTATCAGGTCAATCCATTTATGTGTCAATATAAGTACCACTATTCAACTCATTTCTAGGTGCGGCGAAACTTACGCCCTTATGAGTGACATAAATTAACCCCGTCATGACCTCTGTATCTATTATTCATATATTCAACAAAAAGCTCTCACGCCCTTGTGATGGGGGCCTGCTGTGACTTGTTTGAACCTGTTCCAGCCAGGATTTCCCACGCCCCATTGGCGCGTTTGGACCCATTGTACTCGTTTACGCGAGCCTTGAAGGCACGAACATTCCTGAGAAATCTTTTGTTGCAACAACCTGACAGGTCTACTTTACCCCTACATCGAATTTTTCATTCTAGGGAGGGAACTAGAAAAATATATTCCTAAGATTCCTTTGTTGAAACAACATGACAGGCCGACTTTAAGCCTACCCATAGTGCCTTTCATACCGTGCAACCCAGGGAGTCATGAAAGGTCCTCGTATTTCACCATTGTAATTATTGTGTAGGGTTTATAAGGTCGGTAGAAAAATCCCACGCTTGGATGGTATTTAAAGTTGGGAGGGCCATAGGATTTTGTGGGTATAAATACGAAGGTTGGTCGAATCACAAAATCAGTTCAAACTTTAACATCTACACGGCTCATCATGGACGGGGAATCTTTAACATGGTTTCTCGAGGAAATGGCTGTTTCTAGACCGTGGCCCCTGAAGAAAATCTACGAGTTTTACTTCTGGTTGTGTTTCTTGCTCAACGTCAATCCGACCGACGTTCCCACAACGCAGCCGACCTTCCTCCGAAATGTGAGTTTTAACCTCATTGAAACTTTCTTGGATCTTGTGGGGTACATGAAGCAAGCCCCAAAAAGCCCCGAAGAGTGCCAGACCATCGAACAACTGAATATTTTCTGGAGTCTCCTCCCCGAGCGGCTAAGACCCCCGTACATGCCCCGAATGGAAAACGGACTGAGGAGTTAAAGACCTCTATAGATGAAGAGATCAAGCTCTTGGAAGACTTCATGAGGTCCCAGCACGATCGGAATATGACCCGGTTTTTGGACGATCTTGAGGGGAGTACGGGGTCTGAGGAGGCTATGAACTCTGGGGGGACTACGGACCCTGTCATGGCCCTCCCCCTACCACGGACTGGGACTATTCAGACCTGAGCGAGGAAGAAGGGGACCAAACCGGGGGTGGCGACCCGCAACCACCAATAACTGTTGACGCCGGAGCCTGCAACCCCCCCCCCCCACATACCACAGATCTTGATTCCATACCCGACTGTAAAATCATGAACAACGGTGAAAAATTCTACGAAAAGTTTAATTTATTCGCTCGCGTAATCACCCTCCAATTAACTGATGATATCGAAGCCGGGCTCTGTAGAGTTGTAGAGGCTGTTTTGGCACAGTTTGAGCCTGATGATCAGGTACAAATTACCCTCCGTAGTCTCGCCATTCCCTCCCGCCCCGAATTGGAACTTTCTTTCCGCGCTGCGGATCAACTTGATCCTAGTCTGATATTCTCCCTTATTGAAGATATCCTCTACGACGATGAGGTAGAGAAAATTTTCCTAGGACCCATTAACATTACCTTCAATATTGTGAGACTTCCCCGGGGTCATGGACACTCTAAAAAATGTGGTATTCAACCGTTTAATATCTTCTGCAAAACTAATCGCGGCATTAAACGAATAGTTAATACTGATACGCTATGTCTGCCTCGTGCACTTTGTGTGGCTATTGCGTATCGCAAGTACGCCGCGGACACCACGGGTTACAAAAACCTTAAAAAACACTATGAATCGATTATGAATTCGCGACCCAACAACCCCATGCAGAGGGCTGAAGCACTAGATCTTTGTTGCGAAGCAAGTGTTAAACCAGGTAAAGACTGTGGTAGCGTGGGCTCATTTGAATAATTCTAGAACTATTTACACCAGTACTCAATACTCGTTTATCAATTTCAAAATAATATACCCGTTTTAGTTTTAGGCGAGAATACCGTAAGTAATAAGCGCCCGAGACTACTATTGTTAAACGAAAAAAACCACTACAATGTAATCACGAACTTAAAACCACTTTTTGGCGCGGAATATTTTTGTTTTAAATGCCTTGAACCTTACTGGCGACTGCGGTCACACAAATGCAATGATTTTTGCTTTCTTTGTATGCGGGACCAGCTCTGTGTGGGAGAGAAAGTCGCGTGTAACAAGTGTTTACGAACCTTTATGGGTCGTGAGTGTTACGCAAGCCATTTAGTCGCGCAAGGCTCAAAGAAACCACTTTGCGAGCGGCTGTACAATTGTGCCGAGTGTTTCAAATTAGTGGACTTTGAACGTCGGCGCGAGGCATACACATGTGGTGAAATATATTGTACGGTGTGCAAACAGTACATGTCTTCGGATCATTTGTGCTACGTACAGGTAATCGGGGAAACTCCCCAGAAATTACCCGTCAAAAGACCAAAGAACAATGCACCAAGATATATATTGATATTCTTCGACTTTGAAACAATTCAAATTAAGAGTAGCCGGGAAAAAGTAGGCGCTTTTGAACACGAGGCAATACTTTGCGTTAGTGAGGCGGTTTGATCAAGTAGGTTGTGCTTTTGTCTTTGATAGATGCTCGCAATTTGGATATCGGCTGAATCGCTTTGCGGGGGCCAACCCCGTGTTAGGTTTTCTAGATTATCTCCAGAAATTTAGCACTGTCAAAAGTGTCGTCTTATTATCACATAATGGCTCGAATTATGATAATCAACTTTTGATCAAAGAAATTATGAAAAAGGATTGGACCCCTGAACTCATTATCAATGGTACCAAAATCTTAAAGATGAAGGTATTTAATTTACTGTTTCTCGACTCCTTTAGCTTCATACCGGTGGCTTTATCTAAATTTCTAAAGACGTTCGGTTTAAAGGATAGTGCTAAAGGTTATTTTCCCCACTCTGTTTAATGAGGTCGACCACGTTTTTGACCTTAATCGTCCCACGGCATGTAATTATATATTGGAAAAAACATTACCGTCACCGGAAGCTTACGGATACCAGTACTTTGACCGGGACAGTCTGGAGAAATTTCTAGGGTGGTACCACACTGACACTAAATCTGAAAAAGGCTTTCATTTCTTAGCGGAACTTGATTTTTATTGTGTAAATGATGTCACGCTCCTTAAGGCTGGTTGTCTAGAGTACCGTAAATTGCTGCTAAATATAGCTGACGTTGATCCCTTTGCGTCGGGAGCCATCACTTTACCTTTCATACGTATACCGAAAGAAGTTTTTAAAGAAAGATTCCATCGTAATTTTTCCTTCTAACGGCTACCGTATTAAAGAGAATCAATCACACGTCGCTATTCAGTGGCTTGAGTGACTCTCGCTCCAAAGGGGGATCGTTATACAATCAGCTTAAACGGCAAAGAAGCGAAAATAAAGAATATCAAAATTGACGGACTATACGACAAAGAAATTTTCGAATTCATGGGTTGTTTTTTCCACGGCTGTACCACATGCTTCAAATTTAACAGACACCAATCGTTGCATGGGGACCCGAGTCAGATCATGGCCACGAGATATATTCGCACCGAAAAAATCATGGAATAATTACGCGGTCTTGGCTACCAAGTGACTGTTATTTGGGAATGTGAATGGACAGCCCAAAAGAAAAATAGCCCCGAGATTGAGTCCCTTAAACCCACGTGAGGCATTTTACGGAGGGCGTACAAATGCACTAAAATAATACCACCAAGTAGAGGGTGCTGACAAGCTTTTCTATTATGACGTAACAAGTTTATATCTCTACATTAATAAGGGCGGGAAAATTCCTGTCGGTCACCCCCAAATACTGCTGCACAATATGCCCGATGCGAGGTGCTTCCCCCTAAAAATTTATATCACCCTGTACTTCCCCTTAAAATCAATGATAAACTCGTATTTACGTTATACCTGCGCCGTTACAAAATATCAGGGGCCTGCGACCATCCCGACCATTTGAGAAAATTAACAGGGGTATGGGTGATAGACGAACTTAGACACGCCGTCAAACGGAATTACGTCATTCTGCGGTCATTTGAAGCTTGGTCATACCAAGTCACGCAATACGATAAAGAAACGGGGGGAGGGGGTCTCTTTCGCGACTATATTGACGCCTTTCTAGCCCTTAGAGGATAAAGAAAAATACGTTAAAAATTTTAAAGATGTGAAGGGGTTCAGCTAGATTTCAATCAAATAGCTAAGAATGACGGTCTTCGCAGTCTCTCTGAATTTTTTCTCAACAGTTTCTGGGGCAAACAAGGCCAGAAGACCCTTACTACCAAGAGCGAGCTTATAAAAGAACCTAGCAAGTTATACGCCCTACTTTTGAACCCTGACATAGAGGTAAAATCCATTCTACCTATTAATGATGAAACTATTCTAATAAAATATGCCCCAACTATCGAAAATGAGACAGTCCTTAAGTATGGTAACGTTACATTGGCCGCTTACACCATAGCCTTAGCACGCTTAGAATTACTCAGATACCTCGAGATGGTCGGCAGACACGCGTATTATACAGATACTGACTCCCTGATATTCTTAGCACCGGGTGGCGAGTCACTAATAAAGACGGGAGATTATTTAGGGGAAATGAAGAATGAGCTCGAATGCTATGGTCCCCGAGCGTACATTTCCGAGCTCGTATGCGGAGGGCCCAAAAACTACTCTATTCGTATTCACAACCGCGACACCAATGAATACCACGACGTTACTAAGATCAAAGGTTTCAGTATTAATGCCTCCAATGAAAAAATCATTAATTTTGATAACCTGAAGCGGTTGGTTGGTGTCGGGGGCGAAAAGGTAGAAGGATACAACGTTCCGATCCCCAAACAAATTAGAAGGTTAAAGACCACACCCTAATATCCTTGGACGAAAGGAAAATATATCGGGCAGTTATTGACAAGGTCAAAGTACTACCGAATTATGAAACTGTACCCTACGGGTATGTCGGTTAGCTTTAAGAGGGGTTAAAAGTGTCTAAAATGTACAAATTGTGTAAATAAAATGTTAATAAAAAAAAGATTTTTGTGAGACTTTGTCTTTGAAATAAACTTTTGAAAAAACAAAATGGATTTTTGTGAGACTTTGTCTTTGAAACAAACTTTTGAAAAAAAAAATTGATTTTTTTGTGAGACTTTGTCTTTGAAACAAACTTTTGAAAAAAAAATTGATTTTTGTGAGACTTTGTCTTTGAAACGGTGGTTTTTATTTATGTTGAAGCCGATTTTAAGGCCCCTTCAGAGAAAAATTCCGAAAAATTGGATTTTAACTAACATTTGAAAGCCCATTAAGGAATGGAAGGAGATTATACAGACACATGAAATTATTTATCAAAGAACGACTAGTTTCTGTCAATAATTTGACATATTTTTTATGTTCCTAGTTTAATAAAGTGCTGGTTAATTTTACATTAAAGATTACAATATTACGGCTGGTGGGGTCGAAGTCGCGGGAGTTGCATTTCTTCCAGAATGGGAATTTATCTAAATCTTTAGTGTCTAAATTTTCAGCATAAGCTAGGCCATCCAAAGATCTATGTAAAAACTTAATCCGCGTTTCCATTAAATAAATATTGAGATTGAAATCATTTTCCGAAAAACTGCGGTTTCCTATTTTGAAGTGTGGAGCTGGAGTTTTTATCACACGTCTTTATAAAATAGTTTAAAGTGTAAAGCACGTTTTTCCGCTTGTTTTGAAAATTATTCTGTATTTTTTTGATAAATATTCTGAGAAATTAACTCCATTTTAGATTTTCCCCCGTACATTTACATGCTTTGAATTCTGTCTATTGTGGTTAGATGGTTCTGCTTTTTCCCCGCTGATTGCGCTCAATAAGTAGTTGCCATTTCAGGGGGATGACTCACAGAAATGAGCACCGAAAGCAAAGAATAGAGCCCATAAATAAAAATATATTGACAAGCGACACAAGGAAACCCTATAAAGCGGCGTATTTCAAAGTATGAAATGCCGCTTCCTTATCTTATGGGCCCTAAAATAACACGTGTTTGGATCATCAGGCTCAATTTGCTTAACGGTTAATTAGAGGCGTTACTCTAACCCGGGAATAAGCGCAGAAGGCTGGGAAGTCAAGATAGTACAAAAGCGTGATGAATTTTAAGAATAACTTAAACTTTAGTATTATTACTAAAGCCGCGTTCGCAAAGAAGCGGGAAGCTGGAGTTTATGCTGGCGTGAATGCGCCACATGACAGATTTCTGATGCCTTGCGAACCCGCTTTCCTTTCGAAGAAACAAGCTAACAGAATGCATTGAGAGATTAATTATTGGCGATAGATCGGATGCAAAGATGGCCTGTGAAATAATTTTACGCTTAGTTTTGTTTTGTTTGCAAAACAAAAAAAATGATTTGGAAAAAAGAACTATTATGAATAGTCGGAGCAAACGCGCTCAAATGCTAAAGAAACTCCTATTAAAAAACACCGAATTTAATTTGAAGTTTTTTTTCTCAAATATATATTGTTTGCCAGAATATTTTAAATGCTATTAGATAATTTGAGCGAAAGCCCCTTTATAATTTCCATGTAATTGTTTTCTCGAAAGTATATTTACCTACTTACAGATTGCATTGGTGGTAAGTAGCAAAGAAACCTTTTCTCTATATTTCCTCAAAACGTTGTTTTACATACATAAATAGGTCAGTGAATCTTAAATATGAGAGTATCACGTTGTATAACGAGCAAAATCATTGTCCTCAGGCTATGACGTCTTCAAATTTTAATAAATCTCGAAAGTAAAATCCAATTTTTGGAGAAAAGACATGAATTTTGAGGCGGTGACCAAATATTTAATTGATCCTCAAAGGTGTGCCAGACGCGACAAAATTTTAAGTCGTCAAATAAAACTGTCAACGCGATTATCATATAGAAATAGGAAAGATTTAAACGCAATATTTATAGGATTTTTTAAAATTTTCAAGTGCTCCCTTTTTAATTTGTAGAATTTTTAAAATTTGAGGAAATATAACATTTCAATTTTCAACAGCAATCGGAGATCAGTTTGAAATTACAACATGTTCATTACTACGATTCCTTTTTCCTGTACGCTTTACTTTAAAAGAGATAAGAAATAATTCCTTTTGTACGTGATGAAAGTTTAACCTGATTCCGACTGCGTTAGTTGGTTTTGCAAGAACACTTTAGTCATAAATTTCTTTCCTATTCCACCCTGACCTGGGGGGTCGTAGGGGAAGGGAGACTCAAATATGTCGTGAAGTGACGGGAAGGGATAGAGACCGAGGCTGGTCACGTGGTTTAGAATATATCCCGCCGTCCCAGCGTCCATTGTTACTAATTACGGGGCTGGGTAATAGGTCTTTCAATATATTCCCCTCCAAAAAACTTTGTTGCAGTCGAATCCCGAATTCCCGATGCCCTTTGCTTCAAGAAAAAAGAAACCCCTTGGGGAAAGAGTAGTTTCCTTTGAGGGGTATAAGACGTTAAAGTTTTACGATACTAATTCCTATTCTAATCATGTTAACGAAAAAAGTGCCGCAGTCCAAGTTTCGAAAAGGCAAAAACTTGAAAAAAAAACACTATTGCAATTTTGCGCCTCTATCGGAGAAATTCCTAAACTTTATACTCTGGAGCAGCCTTAAGCCTATCTTTTTCTAGGACACCTACAGGGTGAGACACAGTAGAAGCCGGAGGGTGACGGAATGCTACCCGTTGGCAGATTTTAGGGGGCCGGTAAGGGGGCGAGAGTGCTCCTTGTTGCCCCCCTCCGTAGAGGGGACGGGGTAGAAAGGGGGTGGGGGAAGTTGTGATTGTGGGGGGGTAGAAAGGGGGGGGGTAAAAAAGTGCTGGCGATATACGGATTTTGGGGGGGGAGGGAAAAAGGGATCTGCAGGCGTTACGCCTGCCTCATATCTCACCTACGCCTTACAGAACAAAACATTTTAAGAGTGTTTCAGTCCACGCGAGCTCTCCCATTCAGTAGAACTAGAGCGAAAAGAGATTTCTATATTATTTGGTGCCGAAACCAGGGAATCGTGTATGCTTGATGAGTTTCGCGTTTCGGATAACACGTGCGAAACTTTGGAATTATTAGAGTTGGAAATAAACATTTCTGTAAATCACGAGCAGAGATCATGACGCAGGCTGGGAAATAAGGCGGTTTTACTGGTAAAAAGACCAGTTAAAAAATTAAATGCTTTGGGTCTACTGGCCTTGTAGCCAGTTAATTAATTCCAAAATTTTACTCGCTTGCTTCACTGAGAAGTTTATTAAATAATATAACAGTGAGTTAGACTCTATACAATTCTTTGTTCATGGGATACGTATAACATGTAACATTAACTTTCTAAGCCTACGGCATAGCGACTTCATAGTCCTACGTCATAGTGACAGTTTGTCAAGCTCATGAAAATTGTAACTGGCCACTGTCCAGTTTTTTAATAAAACTTAAGTCTCTAATGACCACAAGGCTTTTAGTTGAAAAATAATCCTTATTTATTAGCCTGTCATGACGTCTCTGATGGTGTAAATGCTACTCATGTAAATAATCTAAATCAAGCAGATGACGAAATAAAAATGAAGCTGTCATCTCCAGTGAGAAAAATGGTGCAATCATATCCCTAATTACAAGTTATCTGAATATTATTAAAGAATAAACCTAGCTATAAGTTTAAAAGAGGCGCGTTAGTACAGTTAAAACCGGGAGAACTCTTAAAATATTAACGATGAGATAGAAGATTTTATAATGGACTGTAAGAGTTTAATACGGCTTAAAGGAATATTTGTCAAACATTATAGCTATCAAGGATTTATCGAGTGTAATCCAAAATGGCACAGGAAAGACTTTGGACCCTAGCCTGACCGCCATAAACAGGCTAACTTCGAATTTTGATGCACGATGCTCATTTGGAGGGAATCGAAGGGGAACGTTATAAAACCGGTACTTTGAAAAGTGAGATACAAGAATCGAAGCACAGAAAGCATAGGGCACGGATAAAGTAGTAGTACGGTTACCAAAAATGGAAATTCGTAAATACCGATTGGAACAGATTTGGGAATGTATTTGATACCACTGAAGTGACGGGTAAATTCTACCGTCCCTACTAGAGGGATCGGCTGTGATTGCTATCTTTGGATATGTAGCTTCTCCACAGAACTGTGTATTAGTGATTAATTCGTAGAGATATTGTAATAAACTCCCACTTGAATGAGAGAAAAGCAGCATCCGCTCGGAGAAGATAATGATTTATATGCCTCAAATTGGAAATATTTTTGGAAAATTTTGCCTGTCCAGAAAGAAAATGTGCCGTACCAGCGGCCGACTCTATCACTCAGCGCAATGATACGAAAAAGGGGATAAAGAGAAAGAATCATGGGCCAGAGACGAAGCAATCCCGAAGAAAGCAGAGGTAAACGTAATTGCTGTCGTATAATCACAAATGGTAAAAGTAGTTCTCCTTAATACTGCTAAAGCGATAGTTGCTAATGAAAAAGGAAGTAAAACAGTGAAAGAGATGAGTCAGATGACTTCCTTCCCACTAAATGGCCGTCACTAAACTCCCAATTACGTATCAGTCCGCCATGTTGTTTAAATGGGGTATTGGAAATTTAAATTTACGTTTTTTTAACGGTCAGAATATACGGAAGCACGCGGTTTAACATTGATGGTGTTTATATTTCCACAATCAATTGCACTATTGGAATAAATGTCTCGACTCAAAGTAGCAGATTAGCAATAGTTAAATTTTTTAAGCCTCCATCGAAAACTCAAGAGTCTACGAGAATTATTTCCTGTTATCGTTCAAACTTGTGTATTACGTTTAGCTTTATCCAATATTTTCTTCATGCGTTTCATTCTTCTTCGATCTTATGATAGATGGTTTTGCCTGAAAAAATCGGAGATGATTTAAGCGTGGAACTCAAGAGACCCCAAAAAGCATTTTATTGAAAAATTATAAAATTATTGTTAACCCAAAATTAAATCATGAAATCCTAAACAAAGTTAAGTCGAACATATTGAACATCTGAAAACCAATTCTAAAGCCGTCGCCTCTATGTTTCAAGCTGTTGAAGAGTATGATGATAGCCTTGGCTCTGCCTTATTTAAAAGTAGTTTTATACGAGATAGAGATTAAGGTAACATATGAAGAACAAAAACTAGACGAAGCAATACATTATTTTGTGAATTACATAAGAACCGGCGAAATCATTGTTAAATTTAAAGAACGCGAAAAACGATGTTGTACTTGTACATTAGCTTATCGTAAATTACTTTTGATAGTAATGTCACCAAGAAGAGTATTCTAAGAAATGCTTTTCCATAGTGCGACTTAATTTTGTTTAAGCTTTCATGTTTTGATTTTGTATAGTATTTGGTGTAAGCATCATTTTATACTTCTTGGGAGATCTTAAGTCCCACGCTTAAATCGTATCTGATTATTTCACGCAAAAACACCTTTCCTAGGATCGATAAAGAATGAGCATTCGCGCGTGAAGAAAATATTGGATAATGCTAAAAACATAGATTTCTCTTAATGATTTAAAAAAAAACCGGGCGGAATTACCCACCACCACCATAGGTAATTATTCTTTAACTCTCGAATCAATTATAGTTGATAACGGGTTCGGATTGCTATTTGGGCTTGCGATGGATAAATAATATCTCTATGATTAAATACAAGAACTAGGCGCTTTAAGTTTCCAAATAAAATATAAAATTTTAATTAACACACAATTAAAATTCAATTTTTCAATAAAGCTCACTTATTACGTACGTAATACAAATCTAACCAATTACTTACGTAATATAAATCTAAGAGAAAACACACTAAAAACATAAGTTTAACTTAAAACCTTACATTCTAATTGTTAAGTTAAATTTGAGACTTATGCGGTGCCAAAGCTGAATTTATCCTGATGGTGAAACTGGTTGAAGCTCGGAGCACAAAAATAAAACATGATAATTTAATGGCCCAGCTGTGGTGAATTATTGCTATTACAACTCGTATATTTTTATTCGGGCAAATTTTCAGAGTCTGGTAACAGATCCTATCTCAGGTGGTAGAGCGATTCAGGCCTGGTCTCGGCGGTATGGACGTGATGGCTCTCGGTAGTTTTGGTCCAAGAGGCTCCGTTTCTAAATAGCAGCAGGGTACGGTTAAACTTTTTTTCAAAACCGGTCACAGTACGAGAGTTAGTTTTAACATCTTGGCCATCTCCAACAGTTTATTTTTGAAATAATACCCTCTCCTCATATCTCTTTTTCTCGGTCGTTCCAAATTTACAATTTCATACCTGTTAGATTTACGTCATTTTATCCATGTGACTTCGCGCTACAATCTCTATATCATGATGGGGTTGGTCAACGTGCTGAGATTGAGCAACGCTAGCCCACCCCAGTGAGTTTCTAGTTTCTTTTGGCATTTGAATGGGCTAATCGCCAGCGCTTAGAAACGTGCATAAAAGGCTTATCCTGTATTCTGATGTATACGAGTAAACGCTGATTTACTTTTCGTGAACGAGAGATTTGAGATTTCTAAAGATTTTATAATCATTATAACTTATTGTGGATTGATTCTGATTGTACTTAAAATTATTCCTTACTCTAACTCCGTCCCAGTAGGGAGGCGGCGTAGTTAGACTTCTCCGTAAAAAGTCATTTCTGCAGTTCATAACTCTGCATTTTAGTCCCCGTGGTTCAGACTATCTTTGTTGCGGCAGAGAGTCGTAGGAAGAAAACGTTATTCGACTTTTACGTAAAAGGATTTTTGTGCAGTTCAGATCACCACACTTTAGCGGTTTGGGTTTGAATTCTAGAAATAGTTTTAAAACCAATTTCTTCAGTTCACATGGTTCCATCTCCATCGGTCCCTTCATAAAGCATCATTCAAGTATACGCCTCAGGCTCAGCCTAGCTTAGGACGGTGAAAATAAAGGCGCGTTCAGACTAACCAACCTTAGTCATCTGAAAAAATGGCAGCCAAGCGACTGAACGAATTTGCGCCGAAGGCTCGAAATAAATAAAATCGACGAATATTTCGCGGAGAGAATGTTTTACGAGATCACCATCAAGGTTATAAACTCTCCCGAGTATCTATTTCAATAATTTGTTTGTCAAGCCAGAGGATATAGTCCTAGGAACTCTGATCCTCGATCCAATTCAGGTAAGCCTTGTATCAGTTAAACTGTACCAATTTAATATTTCATATTCTCTCTATTCATTTGTAAACGTTAGAACGATTGTATGAGTCTCATTTTCTTAAACTGTATTAGTGATTTTAAAGCTATGTACGTCGCTCAACCTTTTTTCGTTGAACCTTTTTGATTTCCACGTAGCTAAGTAACACGCTAATCACTTTTCAGATTTTCGTACGTTGATTTTCTGCTGAATTCTATCACGATTTCAAAAATGTATGCAGATACCTTAAAAAATTCTACTAGTACCACTGACTGTAAATTTGCTAGGAACGTGAAAGAGGTCCCGCAACCAAACTGTTTATACGCTTAAAATTTAAATAGCAAAGAATACCGTACAAATAACCGGGATAAAACTACGGAAGTCTCGTGTATAGATCGAAAATATTTTTCATGACTTATGGAAAGCTAAATTTCGCCAATACTACTCATTACGCAACCGATTTTCAAGAAGTTTGACATTTATCAATAATTGCCATGTTTCGTCACAAAATAAACAAGTCATTCGCAAACATTAATAATTCTGCAAGGGCAATTACAACTTCTAGCTAGGTATGTTGAATTAATCCGTAAACTTGTTTTTGAGAAATATTTCCTGATTTAAATTTTTTCTGTGTTAATTATAAAATATATACCTCAGCCATTTTAATAATTCTTGTAACAGTGAATAAAATGTACTTTGTGTAACAATAATGCGAATAAGATTGAATAAAATAAGTTTTAATGAAATTCATTTTATAGCTTGCTTTCAACCTCTTACATATGGTATTGCAAGTATTTCTACTGTTCCTTTCTTAGCACTCTCCCCGTCGCATTTCTAGTCAGTAAATAAATCCTTATTTCAAGTTAAAACTAAAAAATAAAATTTTATATTAAATACTCTGTGTAGATTAGGCTAATTAAGAGTAAGTGGTTACACATTCATACTTGAAAATCCTTCATCTTTGAGCCTCGTTTTATGAAAAGTTTCATAGCAAGCTCAATAATTATTAATTAGTTTAGAATGGCTTTAAAATAAGCTTTCTTTTCTGTTCCTTTAATTATTTTTTTCTCATTTAAATCAATTCTAAGGATCCTATAAATCCGAATGAAAATGAAATAAAACATAGTAAAACGTTTTTATTCTAGAGCTAAGCCTAACGAAAATGATTTTTTATCGAATGTACGCTCTTTTACCGTTTTTGGATTTACCATACTATTCCTTATCGTAAATCATGCGCGAGTTAGAGACTACTGAATTAGCAAACGATCGATAAGGTCCCGCCCGGTAAAATTATCACTTATCGTTTACGATAAAGTCCAGAAGAGTTAGAGAATTGCCCCCATCATCTGTAGTCAAGAGAAGAACTTTTCAATGGGGATATTTTTCTAAAAAATTATTAATAAATATATAGTTTATATTCGCCTTTCTCTGAATTCATTTTGGAAATATGAGGTTTCGATTGTTAAGGAGTTTTCGTCGAAAAGTAGAGTATCTTATATCAAGTTTGAATAGTTGCGGACATGAGGCGTTAGTTTTGTTGATTCCATGCCACGTACTTTGGAACCTTACACATTTTTTAAGACGGCAATAGTGACTTCGATTTCTGAACACCCCTATTCCATTTCTGAATACTTCCTGCTTCTAAATCTGCTTAAAATATCCCAAAAATTGAGGGCACTACGACCCTCTTTATTTTTTCTTCTGAATTTTGTTTTCAGTGGTGGAGGGTTAGGTAGGCATAAAATTTGAAGAGAAAACTTTCCTAGATTTTTGAAAGGGGTTCCGGGGCGTGTTTTAAAGTTTCTCGGCTCGATTTGGGATACTTATTTTGCGTATTGATAGAAATTCATAG